>CAAKHG010046496.1:0-11167 GCA_901007715.1 Dactylopterus volitans
AGAAAAAACACAAACACACACACACACACACACACACACACACACACACACACACACACACACACACACACACACACACACTCCTGGGACTGGTCTCCACACTCTCCAGTCTCCTCGTTTCACAATGCGTAAATGTTTATGTAAGACAAATATTTAGCCGCTCTAACCGGCTGCACCTATTTGTCATATTGTATTTGATGAATTCTGTTTAATGTGGGGAGGTTTACATAATCATCTGCAGGCACCCGAGCGGTCGCCGCCGTCTCCAGCAGACGGCGGCCGCGTCGGGTGTTTACGCACACGGGGGGAAAGGGTTCTAGATGCAGGAGATAGAAAGGGGGCAAAACATCGTAGACGCGGCGGCTAGCAGACGTCGTGTTTGGTGCACGCGAACCCGCCGGCGAGCGGGAGCTTCCGTCCTGTCTCAGGCGGCATAGCAACGCACCATCACAGAAGAAGAAGAAGAAGAAGCTCTCAAGCAAATCTTTTTTTTTTTCCTTCCCCCTTTCTATGAAGGTGCATTTACAGCAGGAGCCGGAGCTTCAGGTGAAGCTCTCGGTGGTTAAACATAGCACATGATAATGGAGGTCTGACAACGAGACACGTCCTTACGTAAGAATATCATATTAATAATTCATCAGCTCCGCTTGAAATGTGTTTATATGTGCTAACGTGGACCAGAGACCATGTGGAAATTAGAAGTATTGAAAAATCTCGAGTCCCTAAAAACGTGCCGCGGGCCCGGATGGCGCCGCAGGTGAGCGGCGCCGCGGTCGCACTCGGGACTCCTCAGTTTCTGGTGTTTTATGCGTTGCATTTTCAGAAACCGGCGGCGGCCGTGCCGCTTCCTCTTCCCCGCCGGCGGTCGTATCCTGGCATTTTCGTTGCTCAGACCGTCTGAGTAATTTCGCCATCACGTCACCCGTTTGTGCCGCTTTGTCCCTTTTTTTTCCCTTCACAGCCGCAATCAGACGCGTCAGCCTGAGCGCAGAACTCCAGGACGCTTACTACATAATTTTATAAAGTGCCCGCTGGAGATCCGTGGTGGAGGTAACACGTGCAGCTAAAGGGCAAAAACTGACTCGCTGCATCGTTAGCATCATAACTGGACCCGTCTTTGCCGCCCTGTTCGCCGCGGCCGTTTAGTTTCGCCGAGTTTAGACGTGAAAGAAAAAGAAGTGTTTGTCGTATTTCTCTGCGCGGAACACCACATCCGGCCTCCCGCTGGGGCCGGAAAAACGCAGCATCGAGCGGACACGTGAGGCTCCGAGCTGCTCCACGTCCCCTCAATTTATCCACGTGTTCGTTCAGACACAGTTAAAGGAGCATTCCCACCGTTTGGAGCTGTGTTTAAGGTGGAGCTGCACCTTCTTTGCGTGGCCGAGGCGTTGCTCCTTAAATATTGACATTATTTCCCCTGAGAAATTCACCGCTCGCCGTTGTTAGAATCAAACCACTGGCGGCCCCCCTGCGTTATTCATGCTGCCGCCATGCTAAATTGCTTCCTAACGTCCATCTGTCTTTGCCTCAGACAGCTGGCCTGACCTCCAGCCCCGCCCCGCCGCCCCGCCACTGCCCCACCGCCCCTCGAACAGATTTATGGTTTGTCAGCGCGGCGAAATATGCGGCTGCCTTCAAAAGGGAGGGAGACAAAATGATTTTACATCGATGGCGACCGATAGTGGGACATGTGACGGAGTCATGAGCGGGGCTGTGATCAGCGAGCGGTGGCGCGAGATTTCATCTGACACGGCCTCCTTTAAGAAGCATCAGAGACGCTCTCAAAGGATGGCAGTTTTACTCTTAGAAGTACACAACATTAATCTCAATTATCTACAATTTACAGCTCAGCCATCGAGGTCGAAGCGCTGGCTGGTTCTGACTCGCCGATTCTTGTAACAACCTTTAAAATCCTCTCCATCAGCAGGGTGCAGTCGCGTCATAACCCGGCTTAAGATCAGTGTTTGCTAAACATCTGAATCTCCTCTGCCAGTCGCAATAGGAATAATCCTTTTTTTGCCCTGAGTTTTGCATTCGGGCTGATGACCCGCGGCGCCTCGAGTCGATACTCAGGGCTGCACGGCTCTGCCGCCCGCTGTGCACTTTTTAGGCCACGTGCGTGCCAGACTGAAAGACTGAGCTCTATCAAGCCGAATTGCGGCGCCGATAAATGCGGCGCTCTTGTTTAACACAGCAGCGATAAGAATGTGAACGTCACTTTGCAGAATGAGGAAACAGATTATTTCTTTATTCTGACGTCTCTCTCCGGGGAAATTGGGGCCCTTTGTGCCGTGCGGCCTAATTTTATCTCCGAATGAAGCCGCGCAGGCGAAATTGATGGTGCGGAATCATCGACCTACGGCGCCGCTTCCAGCGCCGCCGCCGCCGGCGATTAAGGTAGGGAAACGTGAACGCGGCGGCAGGGGGCATGGCGGTTGGTTAACTGCTCTCACTATTTACACGACCACAATTTGTGTGTCATTGTGCGTGTGTGTGTGTGTGTGTGTGTGTGTGTGTGTGTGTGTCCTGCACGAGGGTGGACAATGTTAATGTCACAGGTAGAAACGCAGGCGTAAACACTGCGCTCGCCTCCGCCAGCCTCCGGGCCGTCTGTCTCGCTGCGCTGTAAATGTTGTCAAACAAAGAGAGGAACGCCGTGGAGCCGCCGGGGGGCCGCCGGCCGGGGGCCGCCGGCCGGGGGCCGCCGGGGGGCCGCCGCCACTGAGGGGATACCAGCTGCTCCTCCTCCTCCTTCTGCCGGTATCTCCAGCTTTCCTCCGTCACGGCGCCGCTTCACTCCGTTCAGCTCAGGTGTTTGATATGTTTCACCTCGGGGATCCGGACCGAGCTCCTCAGCTGAGGAACCGAATCGAGAACACGAGTTTCTCCAAAACTTGTTAATGGACCATCAGCGGCTGCCTGGTTAGCTCAGTCGGTAGAGCATGAGACTCTTAATCTCAGGGTCGTGGGTTCGAGCCCCACATTGGGCGGAAGGCTCCTCCTTTAGAGCCCCACAGGAGGAGCAGCACCCCAACCTCAGACATGAGATAAGCTCCCTGGTTTGTGGGTGTTCCTGCTGCTGTTTACCGGAAGTTTGGTTCTGTTTGCAGAGGTTTTAAGAGCCTGGTGAGTCCAGTTCTGTTACTCTGCTGCGTTGGTTGTTTTGTTTCTGTTATTAGTCTGTCAAGCATTCTTGGGTGTCTTAAAAGGCGCTTTAAAATGCAATTTATTATCTCTTAGTTTCATTTTTGTAGAGGTGAAGGAACCAAAGGAGCATCGTCAGGCTGAAACACTGATGACTCACCCAAGAGGAGCCTCTCGCCCAACGTGGGACTCGAACCCGTGACTGCCTGAGCTAACCAGGCTGCCTGCTCATGAGGATTCATCGTTTTTCAGAGGCGTCCCATCAGCATGGCGTTCTCATGGCGATGTGAGGAGCACGCCATGTTCATGCACGTTCTGTAAATGAAAAGAACAGAACCTTCAGTCATACGCTCACTGCCTCATCTTAAGATGGTGGCTTTGGAGAATCGGCGAGGTGCTTGTGGGTGAGTTCTTCTGAACCTCGAATGGACGTTTTGATGGATGACAACACCTCTGTTGGAAAGAACTGGAGAACTCTTGTAACCTGCTTCTGTCCAGCTAGAAACCTACAGAACCTTCATGTGTTCATGGCAAGAACACCCACAAACCAACTCTAATGGTTCCAAACTCTGAGGTTGGGGTGCTGCTCCTCCTGTTGGGCTCTAAAGGAGGAACCTTTAGAACCTTTCGCCCAATGTGGGGCTCAAACCCACGACCCTGAGATTAAGAGTCTCATGCTCTACTGAGCTAACCAGGCAGCCGCTGATGTCTCAGTCACAAGTTTTCCAGAATGTCATGCTGAGTTTGTCCACATGTTCCTGCTTCGGTTCCTGAGCTGAGCTGAGGCGACCTGGGGCTAGCTGGTCCGGATCCCCGAGGTGAAACATGCCAAACACCTGAGCTGGACGGAGTGTCTGGGGTGTTACACGTCTGGGAGGTTCCAGAGCGTAAGGGGGGGGGTCTGTCCCTGGAAGTACATCGACTGCTCCACGACGAGAATTGTGAGTGTGACATCAGCGGCCGCCCGGTTAGCTCAGTCGGTAGAGCATGAGACTCTTAATCTCAGGGTCGTGGGTTCGAGCCCCACATTGGGCGAAAGGTTCCTTTAGAACCCCACAGGAGGAGCAGCACCGCAGACTCTGGATCGTAGAGTGGGCCAGAGCTCCCTGTGGGTCTTCTTGTTGCTGTTTATCATTTGGGGTCAGAGGTCGCTCAGGAGCCGTGAACACATGAAGGTTCCGCAGGTGGCTGGACTTTGGGGGCCGTTTTTGAAGCCACCGCCCAACTGGTTTATCTGGTTTGTCTGTCTGGACCAATGAGCTGATGGAAACGAGCGTCGGGAAAATGACCTGGCGATGCTGGCGATGGTCGGCGATGGCTGGCGATGGCGGCGATGGCGGCGGCTATTTCCGTACACAAAATAATCAGTTTATCACATCGTGTGTGTCGTAGTGCAGATTTTTTTTTTTTTAAATGAGACGTCCTAACGAGGTCTAACTGCACTGATTTCACAATCAGCAGAAACCATCTCACTCTAAAAATACCCAGCCTCTCGGCGCGGCGCGGCGTCTGCTGGCAGCGGTCACGCCTTGACTAATTAATGAATCGGTGGTTTTAAGGCTGGAAACGGAGGCGCTGATTATCTTCTCTGAACTAACTTGCCGGTGATCCTGCCTCCGCCCGGCTGTCGTGGCCTCGCTCTCTGTCCTTCCACGTCCCCGAGTCCTGCAGGAGCTCCAGCGGGGTCGCGGAGCCTCAGTCGGGCCTCGGCTCCCTTGGGAGAGCGCTAAGAGGCAGGTCCGACGCTGCCGGGCTTCGTTTATGCTAATCGCGCCCTCCTCGGCCCCCCGTGAATGGCGCCTTTGTTGAGCGGAAACACGCAACCTTTAGCAACAAGGGACTCGGCGTGAAGGAAATTAGAAGAAATCTTTTTGGTCAGCTGGCCTGTTCAGATTTAATCAACTCAGAAAATGTGGATTAAACCCCGACCTTGCAATCACTCTCCCTCAGACGAGCGGGGAGGAAAAAACGAGTGGATCAGGACACAGCGGAGGAACTTTCGTGAAAAGGGAAGTGTGGCGACTGGCAGCCGCCGCCATGACGACGGCCGTGACGACGGCCGTGACGACGGCCGAAGCCTCAGGTCTCGTCATCAGGCCACTTCAGCCGAGCGAAGCGGGTCTGAGGCGTGTAGTTTGTATGTTGATGACGTTTGCAGATTCTTTCCTGCTTAAATGGTTTTAATACAACACGCACAACCACCAGCCATAACATTACGACCACCATAGAGTATAATGCAACAGCCCTCCTATCAATTCTCCCTTCTGGAGGAGTTTTATGTTGAATTGTGATTGAATGTGTTTGAATCAAATAATTTACTTAACACCAGTTATCAATGTAAAGAAAAAGAAACCCTGATGTTCACATACAACAACAATGACACCGTCTCTTTTGCTGTCTTCCATTTAACATGAGTTTGATCTTGCAGCAGCATTTATTTTAAATATCTATTTTCATTCTAAATGTCAAATGAAGCAGAGCTATTTTCTCTTACAGGATATAAAATTCCCTGTTACAGTCTGCTGAAAAACAACAATTTGTAAATTTATAATGAAGTGGGTGGTTCTTTTTTTAAATCTTTTTAACCATTCATGTTTATACTGTTTTGTTTGCATTATATTATATATTATATATGTTTTCGAAACCTCTGAGAGTGTCAACATAACCTCATTCAGCTTTTTACACACACAATGACAATAAAGTCTGTCGTCTTATCTGTCATCTTATCTTAATCTTATCTTATCTTATCTTATCATATCTTTATGTAGAAGGACACCAGACTGAACTTGAAAATTTAAGAAGAGATCCCAACAAAGGTTTATGTCCTAATAAAAGAAAAAATCCCTTGCATTATTTTTTTTAGTTTATCATATAAATAGCTTTTGTCCCCCCCCCCAATTTTTTCTGAAACGAGTGTGTGGATTGGCGTGACCCGTCCACCGCTGGGCCCTTTTCCTCCTGCACCTGCTGAAGCACAACTGTCTCCAGCACAATAAAGAGCTATGATGTCATCGGTTCTCCAGCATTTTCCAGGATTCATCTTCAGTTGCTGCTGATCACATATTCACATCCGCCGCGGAGGGAAGAATCACCCTGAATATGACTGACTGTCGTCCCACGCCGCGCACGTACCCTCAGACATCCCCTTTAACTGCCACCAGCAACCACTTTTTGTTTTGCAAAACAAGTACCTGCGTGCATCTTTAATAATGTGGCAGTTAAATTGTGATTTGACAGGCTGCTGTCAGCCGTCAGCTGTCAGCCGTCAGCGCGCGACATGAACAAAGATGATGACTCAGCCCGACGCCAAACAAACGCCGGCGCTGCTGAATGTTCATCAGGCCCGGTGCTCGTTTTTATCACCGTGTGGGGACAGAAACTGGGGGATTAAAGGCGCATAAGGTTTAACCCTCATATTCATGATCATACGCAGGGTTGTGGCTGGGGGTTGGACGCCCAGCAGGTGTTTATAGTTATTTTTCCTCACTCATGTCAAAAACTGTTTGGAGCTGTGTTGGCTATTATGGGAAACCACTGGCATCAATTTAGGTGGACTCGCTGCTGGCTCACAAGGGAGTGATGGAGATGCTGGTCCAGTTGGCGCGAATCACCACAGAAGAGATCTAATTATCCAGCATAAGTGAAAACACCTGGGTGGAATTAAGGCGAGTCACTGATCTCTTAAAGGCACAGCGCGGCGTGGTTGGGTAACGCGACGCCGCGCGGCATCATGGGGGCTGTGGGGCTCAGTGCAGACATGCTGATCGAGGACGAGGCAAGTTACGGTTCCTGTTGTGCTTACGCTTAATCCCATTTGTCCACATCATCTCGTTTCATCCCAGTGAAATGTGTAATATGAATGTGCCGGCTTAGCATGCTAACCTGGCATTACATAAGTCTGCTAACTGCTACTGTGGCTAATGTTAAGTAGCCCGTCTGCTGCCATCCAAGAATCATGCTAATTATGTTAGAGTGCTAAATGATGTCCTGACATTATTGCATCATTATCTTGAAGTGTAAAGGGGAGGTGACAGTAAATGCACCGTCACAATAGCACAACAGCCCAGATTGATTTAGTTTCTAACATCATTGGAAAATCATCGATGATATGAAAACAAACCATAACGAAATGAATTTCTGTTTGTGTGTGTGTGTGTGTGTGTGTGTGTTTCTGCCCAACGCTGCGTTTATGTGTCAGAAAATACAGAAGCAGTAATGACAGGGACTCATGCGAGGTCAAGTTTAGAGTTTTAAAAGAATGTAATGCGATATGTGTAAAATAAAACTACAATGTTCTTGTAGGGAATCTGTAAATGTTCCTTCATCTATAAAAAAAATACTCTCGTACACAAGAACACGGCACCGTGCGCTCATGTTGATTTCAGGCTCTATTAATATTGTGCTTTTGCGCCTATGAGAGGCCCGAATGTTGTTTCTGGCGCCCTCTGATGGCCATTCTATGTCAAAACGACAATGTGACCGTGTTTGCAAGGAAACACTGAAGCTAAAGGTTATACTTTGTAACATGTGACATGTATTCCTGTGTGTGTGTGTGTGTGTGTCTGTACTTTTTGGCCGGCCCACTTTCTGAGACGTCGTCAAAGGTCAGTTTGAGCATTAAGGCTTTTAAGATAGGGAATGGTGTGTGTGTGTGTGTGTGTGTGTGTGTGTGTGTGTGTGTGGTCTTGATAACAGGGTGAGCGAGCTGCAACATAACTGCAGATTGATCTGAGTGAAATGATTTCTTGTGTTTAAGGGAAGCCGCTGCCTTCTTCCTTTTTCTTCTTCTTCTTCTCCTCTTCTTATAAAATGGCCACATGAGGAAAGGGAACGAGAAATAGATAAAAAGATAGAAAGTTTTCTCAGATAAAATGGTGATTTTTATCTGGATGGAGCGTGGTGGGGAGCTCGCTGGCTGACAGCAGAGCGCAGCAATGTGAGCATGAAGGTGCTGGAGGGAAGAGATGAAGAAAAAATGGCCGCATGTTACGTTTGCTGCAGTCTGGCGGCGGCGGCCATGGCGGCGTGCAGTTTTACAGTTTTACCCTCGTGCATCTAGCATGCGTTTGCCTCCACATGGCCGCTGGTTTCACATCACTTTTGTTACTGCAGCTCAACCAGCTGCTGCATCAAAGGTCTCTATGCCAAAGACATAATAGCACAATAATGCAAAAGTCGAGTAATCAGTTTCAGAGGTGTATTTGTACATGGTGACGACATTGTGCGAATGCTGAGATGCATTTGCAGTATTGTTTTCCTCTTCTTATCATTATTATGATCATTATGTACATTTTACATCGCAGGATAATGTTTGTGCTTCAGAAATGATTCAGCATACACACATCAGCCATAACATTACGACCACCGCATGTTCACCACAAAATATAATACAACAGCCCTGCAATCAATGAAGGCTTGTTGATTTTTATTTTTTTTTTATTGTGATTGAATGTGTGAGAGAGGTGTTGACATGTTTGAATGATTGTTATTGGGACTGTAGTTTGTGACGCTGTTGGACTGTACTGGGTCACACTGGGAGGGGTCCCTAATGTTTTGGTCACCCCACTTGCGTGCATTGGGGTGGTAAAAGAATGTATTGCAGGCTTGTTGCATTATATTTTATGGTAAAAAAAAAAATGCAGGTGTTTTGATTGGTCCATCAGAATGTTCAGCTTTTTCAGCTCGTGTTGGGACCTTTTCTGCTTTCTTCTCCCTCATACTTTTCAAAATATTAAGATTTTTTTCCCAGTATTTTAACATGTATGTAATGTAAAAGTGCCATTTGTGCACATTTGTTCAACTGTGTGACGTCGCACTTATTTAAAGACACTTGTTAGCCTGAATTGCTGAATTCAGGCTATCTTACTCAGAAGTTCATGTCTGAGATGTTGCTCGTGGAGGTGAATTATCAACCCCACGTTTTTTTTCTTTCACAGCACATTTTAGCTGATTGTTTCACCATCCTGGCTGCAACTTTGCCATTATTTTAGTTTATGGCAATAAAAGACGAGACAGACGCAGTCGAGGAGCCCAGAGATGTTTGACCCAGAGCTGCTGAACATATCCAAACCTCTAGTCTTTAAAGGTTCTGGGCTGGCGCCCCTCCCAGTGTTCACTGTCCACCGCAGCAGCGATGGTGGGGGCTTCCTTCCCTTCCTGGAAGCCCTCCATCGTGGTGTTCCAGTGGCGTCCAATCACGGCCAAGCATGCTTCCTCTTATTCTGGGCTTCTCCCAGGACGCCCGATAAGCCTCACAAACCATGCAAATATTCCATACATTATAACCCCTCCCCCCTGTGGGGGCGTCAGCAGACCCCCGAACAACAATCAGTGCAAGTGAAGTTTACTGGGAAAATTCCCCCACAATCACAATCAGCCAATCACGGGCTGCCGCTTTCACAGCCGGCATTTACCATGGTAACAACCATCACTGAATGAGGACTGTGTATTTATATATATATATAAATATATATATATATAGATATTACATAGATTTACATGGTCATCTCGACCAGGTATGATTATAATGTTTAACGCGGTTCCAAATGTGATGTAGGCGTAAAAAACCATCCAGCCACTCTGATTACGCAGACTTGGCATGTGACAGTGATTCCTTCTTCATGTGTCACCGCTGTTCTGGCTGACATGTTATCAACATTGGCATATTTCTTTTTTTCTCCAACAACATGCAGCAGTGAGCTGAATAACAGCGGTGTCATGCATGTTGTCACGTTGCGTCCATGTCCTGCTGCGTGCGGCGCCGCCGCAGATCTTCGTTTTTCGGTGCAGCTTCCGTTCGCCGCCGTGTCCTCCATGTTCTCCTCTTTGGAGCATCCGGGCATGGAACCGCCGTGTCGGTGGTTCCCCTCACCGATCGTAGCGGTGCGACGTATTTCACCTGATTGCAGTGACTTCACAGGCGGCGGGTAAGCTGCAGTGCTGGATCAAAGCCTTGCGTGATAGGCTGCCCCCCCCACCACCACCGCCGCCTCATCCCTCCCTCCCTCGCTGTGTTAGTTACTCTGACTCATCAGGGGTGTTTTTTTTTAGTTTTAATTTAAAAAAGAGATTCTTTCTTTTCTCTCTAATTTAACCTTTATCCGTCCCGCTGAGTCCACGGAGAGCCGAGTCTCATCTCCAGTGACAACCTGGCAGCGCGAGAGGCCGATGCAAGAGGGCAGCGCGCGACAGCCGCGGCAGTCCTGCGCCGCGTCACACCGAGGAGAATGATATGTGCAGTGGTTACAGTGAGACAGTGGAAGTCAACGGCGAGAAGCACGCACGGCGTTCTGGGGCTGCTGTTTGTGACGGGCTTTTAAAGTGAAGAGAGCTAAATCCTAATGATGAACTCGTTCTATACTCCAGCTGCTTCATGCTTATTGCGTCCACAACTCATCCCGCCTCGTTCCAGTGAGAAGGATAATACTAATAATGATAATAATAATAGTGATGATGACCTGCTCCAACTTGCTCCAGTTGTTGAACCTGTCGAAGACCAAGCAGGCCGGATCTCATCATTCCTGGAGTGAGACTTCCCAGGAGGCGTCGCCAGTTTACTCAGATTCCGGCTATTTGCTGGTCAAACACGCGCACACACACACACCCACACACACACACAGACACAGACCTGTGGGAAATGTGGGATCATGTGTGACTGAGCCTGCAGGCCACCGTAGTTTCTCCTGAGGGAAAGGAGAGGTGAAGTCTCATTCATAAACAGCAGCAGCCCTCGTTGTGCATAATGACAATTAGCCATAAAACATTCATACAAACACACACTGATCAGCCAAAACGCTGCACGTTTACTATAGACAATCATGTAACAGCCCTGCAATAGATGTGCTGTCATACTGTATATTTTTTACTCAGAGGTGTCCCTAATATTATGGTCACCCTGATGCGTATGAGTTGGATGACCAAAATATTAGGGACCCCTCCCAGTGTAACCCAGTACAGTCCAACATCTTCACAAACTACAGTCCCAATAACAACCATTCAAACATGTCAACACCTCTCTCACACA
>CAAKHG010046500.1:0-10440 GCA_901007715.1 Dactylopterus volitans
ATGTGCAGAAATTAAGTTATGTGTACGAAAATGGAATGACAGAGAAAAGGAATTAACACACTTACTGAAATGTATTTATTACAAACAGTTTTACAATCTTGAAGTTTCCGTGGGCCTCTTATTTGAACTCTGACCATTAGTTCTTTCCATTTGTTTTCTATTGGATTCAAATCTGGTGATTGGCTGGGCCATTCTAGCAGCGTTTTTTTTTTTTTTTTTTTTTTTTCCTTTTTTTTTTTTTGTTTTCTTTTTTTTTTTTTTTTTTTTTTTTTTTTTTTTTTTTGCCCTGAAGCCAACTGAGAGTTCCCTTGGCTGTGTGTTTGGGATCACTGTCTTGCTGATATGTCCACCTTCGATTCATCTTCATCATAGAGTGCCATTTGGCCATCAAACATGGTATGTATTATGGCATCCAAAAAGTCAGATTTGGGCCCCAATTTTTGGTATTTTGCAGGCTTGCCTAAATGTTGTGCAGCAAACTTTTGAAAAGTTTCAACATGCTTTTTCTTCAGTAATGGAGTCTTGTGTGGTGAACATATATATAGGCAATGGCAGTTGAGTGCATTACTTACTGTTTTCTTTGAAGCAATTGTACCTGCTAATTCCAGGTCTTTTGAAACTCTCCACAAGTGGTCTTTGGCTCTTGAACAACTCTTCCGAAAACTGTTTCACTCCTCTGTTAGAAATTATTTATCGTGAAATGATGTTCTTTCCACATCCAGATTATGGCCTCAACAGTATTCACTGGAACACTTGACTGTAAAATTAAGACGTCCTTCTGGATGCCATTAGTAGTCCAATGCCATTAGTATGTTTTGCAAAAGTGAAGTTGTAAAGGTCTTGAGAGAGCTCTTTTTCACCTATCATGTTTCTTGTGTGCCATGTTGGTAATGAGACACATTTTTTATAGGCCATTAGTTGGGACTGAACCAGCTGATATTCATTTGCACTGACAAGGGACAGGAAAGTCTTCTAATTACTGATGAAGATATATGTAAATACTTTTTCCCCGTGTCATTCCATTTTGTCACACATGACTTAATTTCTGGATGTCCATGATTTGATTTCTTTGCATGTGTGACTCGCATGGGTTGTCACCGACATCTGGCGAAAATATCATGTCAATAGCACCTTTAGAAACATTATATGGAGAAGTATGGTGACATGTTCAGTACTTATTTTGCCAGCTGCGTATTGTACTTTTACTTGTTGCATTTGTCATGGACTTTTTAATTAATATGTTTTGATAATCTTCAGATATAATGTAGGCAATAACTCAATATCTCAGTAGCGATCTTGCAGGCCAGGGAGACATCAGAAGATCTGCAAACTACATCATTAAGTATACATCAATGAATATCATTTACAATACTGATGGTGAAGGCTGACTGATTTGAATATTGTGGTGACCTTGAAATTCCTATGTGACAGTATGTTTCAACCACCATGTAAATGTACGAAAAGATCTGCAGGTAATAGTGATATTCCATATTTGTCTTGTCAATTAATCACCTGATGATTAAAATTGAGAGTTCATCAAAACCATGATGTAGATCATTTATTAGTATTATCAACATAATGAGTCCCAACATTGTATGTCGATTGTCTTGTATCAGAATTCTCTGTCCTGCTGCAGATTTGATGCATTAATGAGCATTTACCAGGAGAAGTCAAAAATGTTGTGAGATCATTTCATTTCCAATGTTTATTGGCAGTAACAAAAGTATAGAGCACCGGCAGCCATATCTTTGTGAGCAGCAAGTGATGTTACTTTGATAAAAATAAACTGAGGCAAGTTGAATCCGGTGATGGATTATGTTTTAACAGCTACATTTGGGTTTGTGAAATATGATAAATTAATCAAAACAGATGGCTGCATAGTTGGTAGAGTTACAAAAAGCTTATGAAAAATTAATCCTGAAGTCAGTAATTGAGTGCCAAGCTTCATGATGAGATTATTAAACTACATTACTGACAGTACATTATAAACTTATTGAAAAGTAAGATTTTAGTTTTTACAGAGCTTTTACAGTCCTTCTGACTGATATTAATATCATAACATGGCCAATGTCAAGTGTGTGTGTGTGTGTGTGTGTGTGTGTGTGTGTGTGTGTGTGTGTTTGTGCGTATGTGTGTGTGTGTGTGTGTGTGCGCGCATGCGTGCGTGCGTGCGTGCGCATGTGTGTGTGTGTGGTTAGATGGACCAGTGGGTGACCCAGGAAGGCACTGAGCCACTGCCACTAGAAGAGGAGCATTGCTCTGTGGTGGAGGTAACCGAGGAGGACATCCAGAACTCAGTCAAGTTTGTCCCCAGCCTCTCTGCAGTGGTAAGGAAAGCTGATTGCTCCTTTTTTTCAAGCTTGGTTTTTCAAAATGAACATATGTACACTCATCATCTAATATAGGTGAGACTCTGAGAGTAGGTGCTGCTTAACAACTCAGTTGTTAACCATAATTGTGAAAAATACGAATTGCAGCAGCAGCATAGAACAAAACAATGTGTCATTGCACGTTTTGGATGGCAGCCTCGTTCACTCTCTTTGAGGACAAGGCTGCCTCTTTTTTCAGCTCTGAATCTAAAAAAAGGCGGTGTTCCTGAAGTTTTTAAGGAAACACTCCAAAGGGGGGATGTGCCATATGGCTCTATCAATGATTTATGTTGGGGTCATCTGGAGGCAAACCTTCCTGGCACTTGCAAAGTTCAGCAAATGTGGTGCATTCAAAAGTATTAATGATCCTTTGACTCACCAAATTAATGTGTTTGGTTGAAAGAGATATCACACAGTTAAAAAAGATTAGCATTTCGAGGAAGTGTAACACTCAATCAGTATGTCATAATATCTTATAGACAGACATTTTCAATGTCTGGAATTATGCAAATGGCTGTAAATTTCTTACTAAACATGACATGGTAGAAATCTGTTCCATCAAGCTAGATAACACATCAATAACACATAACAAATCAATATGTCTGATTTGTGTTGATTTTGATTTTGTGTTGATTACAAATCCATGTCAGGAAAGCCTTGAGTGAATTTCTTCAAATTTGGCATAAACATCTTCTTGGACTCAAGGATGAGATGGTTTATGGTTATTGAGATTTTTAATTACAAATCATGCAGTCTACATTAAAACATGCATTTTTTTTCCCCTGAGTTTTTTGCAAAAAAAAAAAAAAGTACTACATGTAAATACCTCATTATGCATTTAAAGCTACCAGGGAGTTTAAATTCTTGGTGATTTCCATTGGTTACATTTAAACCATGTGCAGCTGATGTGTTCCAAAAACACTGCTGCATGTTGATTTCTACACAAACACTCTGCTTTGCTTAATGGTACTCAAACACAAATCTCAAAAACCTACCCACAAGCTCAGAACAAACAAAGAAAGAACCGATTGGGCATCTTTGTAACCATTGTGTTTGTAAATGTGCCAGATCTTGGTAAAAGCCATGCTAAGGAAGCGCTCCTTCAGTAACCCGTTTGAGTGTCCGAGCAGGAGGGAGGAGAGGTCCATGTCTGCACCTGGCAGCCTGCTCATGTAAGCCCACACTCTCATCCAAGTTCTCCTTTGTCCACATATCAGTTGCAGATCACATCCATGAAGAAAATAAAACCACAGAGGTCCGATATTATTTATGAGATTGCTTTAGGCTCTGAAATTGATTGGTGCTTCAAACCTGCCTCCTCTATCTGCTGTATCAGATTAACAAGCACTCATTTCTGTGGCAGCAGCTGCTGCTTTGTGTTGCCATAGCACCATTATTCATTCTTTCATTGTATGCAGTGGCGCTTACAGCTTTTATGAGTGTTTTTTTGTGTTGTCAGCTTTCAAGGTAGAGGGATACAGGGCGACTGACAATGATACAGATCCACAGGAGTGCTTCAGGCTGACCTTGGTTTTTCTTTTATATGGAGTTGCAGTGGAAATAGTGGATCGTCATATCCCATCATGCAACTGAAACATATTCAATCGCTGCTCCATGTGAGCTGTTAGGGCAGTCATCTATGCAACCTGATCACCAGACTTTGTCATGAGGATGAATCACTGTTGTTTTGAATGTAGTTCCTAAACTCCCATTGTGAGGTTTTTATTAAATGATTTATCTTGTTTGTAGTCCAAGGTTACCCTGTTTCACTCCAGGCAGTCAGAGTGCTGCTATATAGTTGAAGGTGCTCTCAGAGGACAAGTGAGGACTTTGACACAGTACTGCCCCCTGCTGGAAATAAAAAACCTAGGACTTGTACACGATGAGGAGTAGCTTGTTGATTACGGTTGTGCAGCTGATTTTTATAATGAAACTAAAGCGGTGTTGATTAAATTGACAAACAAACAAATTGGTAATCTTTAGATTGGGTAGTATAATGTGGTTTTCTGAGGAACACCGTGGGAAAAGGGGGAAGGAATCAGTCATCCTTGACTTGAGCTTATCCTTTAACTTACTATGCAAAGATGTCACAATTACCCCCACAATTAACTGACGAAGCTCTGTGACGGCATGGCAGCTGGTCCAGGGTGTTCATCCACTGTCCGTTGGGATAGGCTCCAGCCCCCCTTCGACACTCCCAAGGATAAGCGGTTATGAACAATGAATGAATGAATAGAATAATATCACCAATACCTTAAAAATATATTAATTAGCACTGCAAAAAGGGAGTATGCCCTTTCAAACTTAAAGAGAAATTTCTGTTCTGTTGTGCTTCAATGAATTTGGGGGAACACAAGAGATGAGTTCTTTCTTTAAAACTGCAAAATCAAAGCAGAAAAGGCAGAGATATCCCCATTTTTAGTATGAGTTGAGCTCCCACATTTCCCATAATGCAACTGCATTGCATCTTTTGTTGTACTTATCCTTCCTTGTAATGTACATTTCTTTCAAAGTTGACATACTCAAATTTGTAGTACTGGATGCGGAATAAATCTGTTGTCAAACTTATGCTAGGATAACCATGATGATATTAAAATGACATCATCAAGGTCAAGGTTAAGTCAAATCAAGTCGCATATATTTGCATATCACATGTAAAATAGCTGTTGACCAGAGTTTGGTACAAAATAGAGTTAAAAACACATCAAAGGAAGTTCAATGACATCAGTAGTAAAGGCCAGTGAGCAGTGAACAATAAAATCCCAGGCAATATCAAAATACATGCATAAAAATAAAACAGAATAAGATCAAACTGAAAAAAAGATAAAATACTAAATTCCAGTAAGAGCAACATGTATGGCTTAAGTCTTGTCTTAAAAATGTCAAAGACCCGCAGAGAATATCACAGGCCAAATATTATTCAATACCTGACTGGTAACCTAAGTGGTGCTTATTTTTGAAATCCTCAAATCTTCAATTATGGAAAAGAAAAAGAGGCCTCCATACATCAAAAATGTCATTAATGGTCTGTTGATCAATTAATTATTCCATCCTGTTGCCGTTAGTAATATGTAAAAATCAACATGTACAGTACATCATGATGAGGTCATATCCACGAGCCGCCATGTCTGCCCTCCCGAGATAACCTTTCCCTCTCACCTGTGACCTCTCCATCTTTTCTCCCACTTTGCTGCAGGGACTCTTGGCCTTTCCGGCCCTCTTTAAAACTTCACCCGTCCCTCAGGTAACGTTATATATGTATAATGCAGTCTATCCGGCATTCACTGCACCATTCCTATGCTCCTGCTTATCCCATTCATGAGAGGTGATCAAGCTGCCTCTTCCCCAGTGTTTTTTGTCATCTTCCTGCTGCAATTATTTAACCGTTACATGGTTAAAGTCTGTTTTTTGCGCGTAAACATTCATCATGTAATGATGAAGGGAGAGGAGTTTCTCGAGTTGCTCTGCCTCATTTGTAGAGAAAGCAGAAGCTCGATAACATGACAATATCTATGCTAATTTATATTCTTTCTTTCTTTCTTTCTTTTATTTCCTCTTTCAGAAAGAGCAGCACAGGAGATGGACCCAGAGAAGGAGAGCTGGAGGACCTGCATGAGGACGAGCCCTCCACTTAACTCAAAGACTCCTGTTATCAGAGTTTTGGTGTAAACTCTGTTCTCTTAGCTTGAAACACTGCGTGCTTGTCACTTCACCCACACATTTCCTTTAAATATGTGACAGAACTCAAAGTCTCTTATGTCTCACTGACTGGGAGGAGACTCAAGGACTCAGTCTGACATATTGCGGGGGGCTACGGTTCTGACTTTGACACTCAGGATTGCTCGTTTGTACTTCCTGTAGGCCTCGGAGTTACCGGTTTTGCCGGGATGTCACAGGCTTTCCCTCGCCAACATGGAATGTTTGGGCACCAAGTTTGATCTACAATCTTTGTATGTTTTGGCTGCTCAAATCTATACTGTTGTGGACTGTATCAGTGGACTGTCAGGCGGAACTGAGCTGATTTTATGGATCATTAATGTTTTGATAATTGTGTGATAAAAAAATAAAGGGGAATGTGTTTATCTGCTGGATGTACACTGATATGGAGATGGATTGTGTGCAAAAAATGTTTTGTTACTTATATGCATGGTGAATAATTATGCGGCCACAGTCATGATCATCACGGCATGTAAATGATGATGCTATCTTGTCTCTTCAGTGAATCACAGGGCTGTACATTTATGTCTCGAGATGTTATCAGTGTTATTGTCTCACTGTCCCATTCTCTTATTTGTGCCATCTCCAGCTTTTGTTTCGCAGTCCCTTCTGTGCTGCCTTCATAGGCCACAGGCCAGACGTGTGACTTTTCCCCTGCTGTGTGAGGTACAATTGTTTTCGTGTTAGAGGGGATTTCATTCCTGTTCTTTGACTAGATGTTGTTTGTCTGATTATTTCTGGTCTAATTTTTTTTATCATGTTCTGTGTTTTAAGTTGACAGCCCCTAAGCCATGAACACCACAGACCCCAAGAGATTCTGCTCAATAGGGAGCCTTATATGAGTTTTTTTTTTTCCAACACCTTTCACAAGCATTTAAAACATAAAATCTGACACAGTATCAAATATCTGACCTTCAAAAATGTATCACTTAATAGATAGATCATTTCAGTTGATAAATATCAACGAATATACATCACTACCAACATATGTATATCAATCAACCTCAATGCAGCAACCTCAACGCAGTGCCCTTGAGCAAGGCACCTAGCCCCACAAATGCTGCCTGGGCGCTGTAACGATGGTGTGTGTACTAACTATGCATGTAGTGTGTGCGTGCCTGCGCGCGTGCGTGCGTGCGTGCGTGTGCATGTGCGCGTGCAGTAGTGGATGGGTCAAATGCAGAGAACTAATTTCCCCATGTGGGATTGTTAAGGTACAATAAAATAAAAAAAATGAATAAGGTTTAAAGTATTTTTTGCAACTTTTCAAGTTTTATTTTTTGATTGTTTTTGCTATTTTTTTTTTAAATAGGAAGTTCACTAATAATATAGTCTTTTTTAATATTTATTTTTCAATTCAAATTCGCATGATTTCTTTCTCCAAAACATGGCTAAAAAGCCATCATCAAAACAAAATTGCAAACAAATGACCAGAAAATAATAAGAAAAAAAAATTCAGTAAATTAGAAACAGTATTTTGGAAAAATTACAAGAAAATTACATTTCTTACTATTGAAATCATATCAAGTCAGATTGGTGATACTTTGACAAAAATTTCTATGTTTGAATGCTTGTGAAGCCTTTCTCAAGAATCTGAATAAGTGAAATTAAACTATTCCTAGTTTTGCTGAGGACCCATTGAACACTTCCCTAGACTCCACTTTGAAAACTTCTGCTCTGACACTATGATGTTTGTCTCATATATTCTACTGTTGCATAATGGCTGATTCCCGGTTCACCCCTTGGCCTTAACCCCTGTGTTTTGTGTGTTCACATCTAGGGCAGGATGTCCCAATTCTTGTTGGAATCTGTAGATAGTCGAAGTGTGTATACACACGCACACACACACACACACAGAAGGGCTGGTCATTTCTGCTTATAAAAATGCAGTTGACAACTACTAATGTATGATATATCAGGCTCCTGAGGGGTTGCCTCCATTTCATAGTGGGAGATTTCAAACCACTATCACTGCCCCTTTGGCCCAAAGGGCAGTGGTAAGGCTAGTGCAGGGGCCATTGGATGAATTGGGATTTGGTCTTGGTCACTGTTACAGACACTGCAGCTCGTTGTTAAATGATGATCAGAATGGAAAATCTATCTGGTTTTCTTAGATGAAATTTTGACATTCCAACTAAAAATGCACATACGTAGAGCTTTGTTAGGTTTGATTTTTTTGTTGGGTTTTTTTTTGTTTTGTTTTTCGTCATCTGTCAGTCACAGTGACTGGAATTTGAGAAAACTAATCTAATGGTTGGTTGCTCACACAAATCACAGCTTCCACAGCACTGCCTCAGATGAATGTTTATTTTTGCCCAACTTGATTCCTTGCTCCTCTGTGCTGGACTGCTGCTCCAGTCTTGAAACCTTGGCAGGCAGAGCTCACTTAAACTGCAGTGAAAAGCAGCTTTTCAATGTAATAATTGGGCTTACATTGTTAACAATAAAACTTTCCATCCATTTCAGTGCCATCATTTGGCTGATCAGAAACAGAGTACAGTGATTTAAAGTAATCCGTTCACCATTAATCCGAACCCTCAGTGTCACTCAGTCCAAGATGATAGCTAAAGCGGAGAGAACAGAGAGAGATTGCTCGATTCTGCATGGGAAAATATTTCACATGCTGTGTATTGAGGCTGTTTGTTTTGAGATTTATGTTTACAAACATTTAGCTCAACAACATTATTGTCAAGGGGGTCCTTCAAAGCTTTCTTTACGTTTTCATTTTATTGCTCCATAAGAGTTCCATTTGTACTGGGCACATTAACTGTCTTAAATGTTTTTGAACCAAAAAGTATGAAATAGTATGTCACATTTTATGCAACGTGCAAATTCTTTTTTTTTGCATTGCCAGCTTTGTAGTTGTGTATTTGTACTGATGTTGTCTTTTTTGTCACTGGTGTAATTTCGCAGATCAGAGTGCTCAGAGAGTTTTTTCATCCTGTCATTTGTATTTCACTTTGCACTTTACATAATGTACTGTGCAAAGTAACAATTGTACATGTGCAATACTATACATTTTATGATCAAGAAAAAAACCCATTGTGCTTCAACTGTAAAAGACCATATTTACTGTGTATCAGTATGTTCAAACAATCCTTTTTGATGCATTACTCTCGGGAATCAATCTGAATGTCATAGCTTCTTTTTTTTCAGAGTTTTTCAAATTAGTCAAATAGGTTTTCATTTTCCAATAACTTATTCAGTCTGTCATAATATGATAAAATCCACAGTGGCATTTTTTTTTACTTTGTGCATATCTGTACGGGATTGGACACCTTAAGTAAGAAAATTGATGATTGGATGTTACTGCTGTAGCGATGTTGCATAATCCTGAAACACTAGATCCCACTATATCAGCAGCATTCACAGCTAAGGAGCAACTTGTAGGCAGCTTTGTGTGACAAGAATGAAAACTGGTGGGCCTTTCAGGTGACACATGTAATCTGCCAACTTGTATGAAATGTAGAATGTACTGCTTTTACATGGTTATTTTGAAGCACATTCACAAAATTCCAATAATAGACTAAATTTTGTCACCCTAAGGCATATGAGTGGGATGACCCAAATTTTAGGGGCAGCTGACAATGCAACCCAGTACAGTTCAACAGCATCACAAATAACTGTCCCAATAAGATTCAAATCATTCAAACATGTCTACACCTCTCTCATACAGATTTAAGAAATTCAACATAAAACAGCCCCTGACGGGAGAATCTGTTGCAGGGCTGTTGAATGATATTTTATGATAAACATGCAGAGGTCATAATGTTATGCTTGATTTGATCAATAATACAACAAATGCATATATATATACACGTATATATAGCGTTTTTGCATGTTTTTGTACACCTACACCTCAAATACAATAAAAAAGAAACTCTGCATCCTTTTCACATTTTGCTTTATCCATGTTTGAATAATTGGTCTGGCGGAAAATAACCCTCCCCCTAAAAAGCTGAAATAGTTCTGTACATCTTTTATTGAATTCAATTTTTAATCACAAGATTAACACACAGGATTCATCTTGCTGACACTGGTACATCCACCAATGAAATGTGTGTATTTCTTGCTTTGATAGAGACAGTGACAGGTAATGGAAGACATTTGTCTATGGACAGTGTTACACCCAACATGAAAACAAAAGCCACTTGAAATGCACCCAAGTAAAAGCACGTGTTCAGCTGCGCTGCTCTATCCATGGCTTACTTATGGTGACTTTAGGGTGTCACCGGTTGATAATGCTGTGGAAGATTGATAAGAGAAGACGAATTGAGAAATTTTTGTGAACCTTTTAGTCCCCAGGGTCCATCTTAGATTGTATGTTGTCTTGAAGTGTCCATTTCAAGGTCCC
>CAAKHG010046501.1:0-10803 GCA_901007715.1 Dactylopterus volitans
ATGGAAGGATTAAAAAAAAAAAAAAAAAAAAAAAAAAAAGGGGAACTGGACAATTGAATCAGCGTGACTCATGCCTCATGCCTCATGACAGTGTTGCGACTGTCTCGTTTGTTTGTCTGTGTGTTGACAACACTTTTTTGCCTCACCAGCCAAACGGCCCTGAAGCCAAGTGACGGACAAAAAAGTTTCAGGTTTTTTTTTTTTTACATGCCCGCGGCGTCTCTGCGTACGGGGCCGCGGCGTCGGCACGCGGTGACGTCTGTCCGGATCGCAGGTCTTTTTCTAGATAAGGCAGGCAGGAGGAGGGGAGCGAAGGCTAAAGAGCCGGAGTCGCTCAGTCACAACACACGGCAGGAATCTGGAGATTTCATGTGCTTTCGCAAATCTTGGACACCCACTCCCGGGCCTGCAGTTACCTTGAATAAACTTGCCTTCCCTCCCACTTTCTGTTTGAGCTCCCTTTCACGCAGCTTCGGCGCTGAATGAATGCGCTCTCACACTTATATAAGGCCGGGGAACGGCCTATTTGCATAGATGCATATGCGAATTCGCGCATATGACCGCGTGCTGACTCATGCAAGGAGGAATGCATGAGTGCATGGCGCTGCGTGACACTCCTACATCCCGGCTTCCTTCTTCTACTTCTTTTTCATCTTCCTGTTTTACTCGGATTGCTCAAAGACTATACGTGACTGTACGATTGTTCATATTTGTGTTATTTTTCTACGCTGACCTTTGGCGTTACAGCCGAGAGCACTGGTGTGTGTGTCTGTGTGTGTGTGTGTGTGTGCGTGTGTGGGTGGGTGGGTGCCGGGGCTGTGTCACACATCAGAGGTTGGTGAAATGTGTCGACTAAAAGAGACATTTTTCCCCGCAGGATGTCACGTCCATTTCTGGCGCTAAAACATTTCGCGGGGAGATATAAAAGGAGCAGCGACAAGTCATCTTTCCCCATTTTTATACCGAAATCCAGTTCCATTTCGCTTTCAGGAGCGGTTGCGCGTGCGTGTCGATGAGGAGCTCTGCCGCCCGGGCTCACACGTGACCCCAGAGTTTGCCACTTAAAGACTGCATATATGAATGAAAAAAAAATTAATAATTTGTTTTTTTTTTTTTTGCGAGCTAAAAAAAGAAACATCTCCTCATCTACGCTTGCCATTATGCTAATGCTGCCAAACTACATTGTGTTGCATTGTGGGTAACCTAGTCGCCAGGTGTCGGGAATGAAAGAGAATGCATTTGGCTCATTCTCAAATTTGATCCTCGTAAAAACCCCCCAAAAAAAACATTAATATTATGCCTGCTGTTTAAAATTGTGTTTGGTTTAAAGTGAATGGCGATCGGATGGGTTAATGTGGCCGCCACGAAATATGTCATCATCTGGTCAACTTGCGGCCTGCCAAGGCTGGAATTTGTGCTTTAAAATGCTAAACACCAGCACAGCAAACGAGGGCGTGGATATTTGTAGCGCGACATCGTCCATCCATGCGGATCGAGCTTCACGGAGCGCGCCGACGTCGCGCGGCTCCAGCGAGCGGCGGCGATGACGCCCCCTTCTGGAGGGACCTCCACTTCCACACTCCGGTCACTGGGGGGCGAGAGGCTCACGGCGAACGCAGCAGCGTGTGCGGGGGCGGTGAGGGGGGTGGGCGAGTCCACACACACACACACATGGTTGCATGACTCCCGCCCCTCTCTCTCTCTCTCTCTCTCTCTCGCTCTCTCTCTGCTTCGGTGATCACACGTGTGGTCTGATCTAACTACAGGCCTCCATCCCGATCCCAGCCTCCATGTGTCTTTGCTGGAGACTCCATGTCTGGACGGTCGAAGCGGAGCCGAGCAGGAAGCCGGTTTTATAAGTCATCTGACTGATAACTCCGAGGGCTTGCTGGGACCTCGCCACGGTGCAGCCTCCAGCTCTCAAACGTTTCCACGCTTGCTGCTTTGTGCATTTTCTGATTCTACTTCCTTCGCGTCCCACCCTGCTCCTCCCGAGCGTCTCAGTCAGCGGTTTTGAAAAAGGCTTGTTCCTCATCTGCGCTAATTGTCTTCTCATCTCCTCTCGTGTCCCCGGCCCCTCCCCGAGGACTTGTCGCATGTACGTGTCTCCCCCCGGCGCATTCCTGGCGCGACGTGTCACATCGCGGCCCCGTACAAACCGCGACGCCGCCGTCCTCTCTTGGGTGGGGGGGGGCTTGAGGTCGCGGGGGTCAGCCTCTTAAATTGCTCCCGCGCCCTCGCTCGCGCAGCAAGAATGAGCAAAGGCTCTTATCTGTGGCGGCGAGGGCCCGGCAGAATGTTCGGGGCCCGCCAGCGGTGATGCAACCCCCGCAATAAACGAGCGCCGCGTTTTGTTTGAGAGCTCGAGAAAAGAAAAAGAGGGAGAGAGCGAGAGAAAGAAAAAAAAAAACAACCCACAAAAAAAAGGTAATTTGTATGTGCATATATGGTTTCATCCAAGTCTCGCACAGCGGCCCCATTGTGAGGAGTCACGTCACTGTTCGGGAGCGGCCAAGTAAAACCTGCATTTGCTGATTGGTCCAAAGCCTGAAAGTCCCTTAAAGGTTATTAAACCGTATTTTCCACAAAACATGCCCCCCCGCCTTCGCCGAGTCGCACTGAGCTGCCACGCTGCAGGAGTATCTCGGGATTTGCTCTGTCTTCATTAGCCGATAATGATGTGGTGGGCTTTCTTTACCATAAAATGGGGAAAACAAAGGAGTGTGTGTGACGAGTGAATAGGGGGATTGTTCTCCATCTATCTATCTATCTATCTATCTATCTATCTATCTATCTATCTATCTATCTATCTATCTATCTATCTATCTATCTATCTATCTATCTATCTATCTATCTATCTATCTATCTATCTATCGTATCAGTATTTATCATTAACTTTATGGAAGCTGATCTCAGTTTGCTCTTCAATTGGCTCCTGCTCCAAAGAATGTCCATCAATAGTCAAGTGCATGAGTGTGTGTGCGCGCGTGCGTGTGTGTGTGCTTTTCATGGTTCGGTCCACCGATCACAGAAGATAAGGGCTCTATTCACCCACTTCAACTGAAAGCTTTTTCTTTCTTCTCCCCGGCAGCTTTTGATAATAACATGGGACGCCGACATTAGCGGCCCACCTGCGGGGCAAACACACCCGGAGACCTCGCTCGGATGGTGGGACACACTGGCCGAGTAAATCCGGTCCTCCCACGAGCGTGAGACATACAGCCGCCGCCCACAAACACACCAGAGCACATCGCACCGGGCGACTACAATTTACCCCGCAATATGTCACACCTATGAGAAGTGCTGCAAAGTGGGAGAGGAGGTCATAAAATAATGCCGCCGTTCATTATACCCAAGGTCTGACTTGATATTCTGGTGCTGTGTGTGCGTGTGTGTGTGTGTGGCTTTCTTTTTTTGCGACAACCACTTTAACCTTGATCCGGGTGAGGACCTTATTAACCACTTGAGGACATCTTGGCCCGTCCTCACTTTTCTTGGACACCTTCAGGGACCGATCTGAGGTTCAAGACTCGGTCTAAGTCTTGGTTTCAGACTTGGTCTCAAGTCTGGAGCCGGGTTCAGGGTCATGGTTAGGGTCAGTCACTTAGCTGAGATGGTTAGGGTAGAGGTAGGGTGCGAGGATATGCACGGTTATTGTCCTCGCCAAGATAGCCACACAAATGTGTGTGTGTGTGTGTTTATGTTCCAGAGGATGCAACATGTCTGCTTGTGACGCGCATGAACCGCTGCGATCATCACTGCGATGTAAAGCCCACTGCGGTGCCTCGCCGATGGAAAATGCTGTTTCATGGATGCCTTTGGTGTTTCAAACAGTAGTTTTATAGCGACTGGCTCGCTGGCCATTATGCAATTATTGTGCTCTCTCCAGCACACTTTGCGTGCTGTAAATGTGTAACAAGATGCGATTTTCTTCCCTGACATTCCGTCATCCCCCCCTCCCGCCGCCCGCCTATACCCAACACACCCCTGCTGAGGGCAGCAGCCAATCGCACCTCGGCAGGGTCCCTCCCCTGCTCTGATAAATAGCTCCGGGAACCGGGGAGGGTCCATCTGCCAGACTCTCCTTCCCACAGCAGAGTCTCCCAGCCTCCTCTCCCGCCAGCTCAGTGCCGCACGCTCCTTCCGTGGCCATGTCCGTCCGAGCCGTGAAGACCACCACCCTCTCCACCATGTCCTCGTCCAGGGCCCCGTCCCAGGGCTTCAGCAGCCGCTCCTTCTCTGGCTACGGCGGCCGCGGAGTGGGCGCCAGGCAGAGCTACGCCGTCCGCAGCTCTTACGGGGGAGTGGGCAGCAGTGGTGCCGCGGTGGGCGCCGGCGGGTTCAAGGTGGTCGGCGGGTACGTCGCCGGGGGGTCCGCGCAAAGAGCGGGCGGGATGGAGTTCGGCTATGTGGGCTTCGGCGGGGGCGTGGGAGGTGGCGTGCCCGGTGAGATGGTGGCCCCCATCACGGCAGTGACCGTGAACAGGAGCCTGCTGGCCCCCATGAACCTGGAGATCGACCCCACCATCCAGGCGGTCCGCACCCAGGAGAAGGAGCAGATCAAGACCCTGAACAACCGCTTCGCCTCCTTCATCGACAAGGTCAGTCAGCTCGGTGGAGACGATGGGAAGTTAGAGTCAGTTTCCTCTCGGGGAAGTTTGGGATAATAATGATGTCACCGTGCTTTCTGCTAACACCCCGGACGGTCGGGCTCTTGAAATAAGAGTATTACGTTGCACTGTGGGTGGAAAATAAACCGAGGAACTTGGGAACAGAGGTTTCCGGTTTCACGAGGCGCAGCATCCTTGAGACGGTCCCTGCAAAAAAAAAAAAAATAAAAAAAAAAAAAAAAATGCTTGCCCACAGTTTGAGAGCACAGAGCTCAGATGAGAGTATGAACCTGGACACTGAGTGCAGGCTTGGGCCAGGCTTACAGGGAAAAGCAGAGCAATATTGCCCCAGGGGCTGCATCCTCATGTCAGCAATATCCTGCAAAAATGAGATCCAGCGGTCATGAAGGTAGAGCTTACACATATATTTTCCCTCTCTTCCGCGGTGCTTTTTGCGAAAAAAAAAATTCAAATTCCACCGCCTTAATCCCCTCTGCCTTGCCCACACACTTAAAGAGCAAAGCAATAATAACAATACTGAGGATGTCATTGGTCCCGGAAACATCTGTTTGAGGCCAACCGGGATTGGAGCAGATTTTAAATATGAGCCTGTCAGTGATCTGAGCGGCTCCCAGTTTATGAGGCCGCGTAATGGGGGTGTGATTGGGCCGCTTTCTTGACGGTGGTAACTCAGAGCGGCTGCGGCGATGGCGGCTCTTATCAGACCGGCAGACAAAGGCCAGCCCTGTTCCCCACCTGAGATTGATCAAGATGCTTTCAGTTATCGCTCGCTGCCGCTCATAAACGGTGTTTAAAGAGGCTCGCGGGTGGGGATGGTGGGTGTGGGCGGGAGGGGGGGGGGCGAAGCGGTGATCCTGTGAATCAATCACACCCGGGCTGAATTCTTCGGCCTGCGAGACAAAGCCTCCTCTGCGCCGCCGCCGCCGCGATCGCGGGCAGCGCAAACACAGAGCCGAGCTGTCTCCCGTCCTGTGTTTGCTGAGTGGCGGCCCGGCGACGCCGCCCAGGGGCGACGACTCGAGCGTGTCAGCGCGCCTGTGTCACCGTTGCGAAACACTGCCACTTTGTGTCAGAACGTTGCGCTGTGGGTCAGAGCGGAGCGAGGAGTAATTGATGTGGCGTCCGGAGCGCGGCGGAGGCGGAGGGCGATCAATTAGTCATCTTTTTTTTTCCTCTTCTGCTTTCCCGTTTCTTTGTCCATCGGCAAACACAGCGACTCTGTTCACGCTACCGCCTTCTTAGTCCACAACACACTCACCTGAAGACCCTCCACCCCCCTCACACACACACACACACACAACTGTCCTCATAGTCGGCTTATTTCTTAATTAGCCCTCGCTACCTCGGGTCTTTTGCATGGGTCTCTCATAAGAGAGGTGTGTGTGTGCGTGCGTGTGTGTGTGTGTGTGTGCGCGTGCAGGTGCGCTTCCTGGAGCAGCAGAACAAAATGCTGGAGACCAAATGGAAACTCCTGCAGGAGCAGACCACATCGCACTCCAACGTCGACGCCATGTTCGAGGCCTACATCGCCAACCTGCGCAAGCAGCTGGACAACCTGGGCCACGAGAAGTCCAGGCTGGAGTCGGACCTGCACCACATGACGGGCCTGGTGGAGGACTTCAAAAACAAGTGGGTTGGGGGGTTTTCAGAGCTCGAACTTCACCAACCGCCGCCTTCAGTTTTGCAAACAGGCCGCGGGGCCAGAGGCTGACTTATTTATTTTACTTGGAAAGTCCACTCGAGGTCTGAAAAAGTCTGAAGAAACATACTGGAAAATTTGTGAAAATGATGTTTCACTCATCTGCGCTGCGCAGATCATGATCTAGGACTGACTTGGAAATATCATGTCAGTCACATTATGCATTTTAACGCTTTTTTAAATGTCTTTTATTTGACATTTCAACCTCTTAAATGCATCACCTGTCGTTTACCTACTATTCTGCAACTCCTCTAATGGCGGAAAACTTCATTGACAACAAATTGGTTTATGATTCTGTTGCATTTGTGGTTGAGAATAAGCAGCTATGGAACGAGCACCATATGTGATACGTTGAAAGTTTTTAAAAAAAATACATTTAAAGTCACTAAAGTGAGTTTTAAGTGTCACCTCACGACGTAACCAGATACGAATTTAGAAATAAAGCTTCTAAGTCCGAGCGTGCCATTCCACGAACGTTGCAGATGCACTGCACGTGCATATGACCGTTCTGATGTGACGTCTTTCGTTTCCCCGTAGGTACGAAGACGAGATCAACAAGCGCAACGAGTGCGAGAACAACTTTGTGCTCATGAAGAAGGTCGGGTTTTTTGTCATAAACCCTCGATCGTGAAACTCAAACGGTATTTTCGAGCAGAACGAACGCCAGTAAATGACGCTCTTTCGGCATGCATGTCTTCTCGGCGCTGTGTGCAGGACACGGACGCTGCCTACATGATGAAAGTGGAGCTGGAGGCCAAGCTGGACGGACTCTCGGATGAGATCGACTTCATGAGGCAGATCTACGACGCTGTAATAAGCCCAGATAATAAAACCGCCCAGATCCGCCAATCTCAAAACGCGCCTCCGTGCCCGGTTTCTCGCCTTCACCCCTGCCCGTGTCGACCCGTGCAGGAACTCAACGAGCTGCAGAGCCAGATCAAGGACACGTCCGTCGTGGTGGAGATGGACAACAGCCGCAACCTCGACATGGACGCCATCGTGGCGGAGGTGCGCGCCCAGTACGAGGACGTCGCCAACCGCAGCAGAGCCGAGGCCGAGTCGTGGTACCAGTCCAAGGTGAGGCCTGCTGCCCGGGAGTAGAGCGCGCGCGCGGAGGTCTTCGAACACCTTTGAATGGCACCAGCTGGTCGGAGACGGCGCGTGCCCTTATCATAACGCGCCGCCATGCGCATGTGTGTGTGTCCAGTATGCAGAGATGCAGCAGTCGGCGGGGAGATATGGCGACGACCTGAAGTCAACCAAGGCAGAGATCGCTGACATGAACCGCAGGATAATGAGGCTCCAGTCTGAAATAGACATGGCCAAATCACAGGTGAGGAGCGTTTGGCATATTTTAATTTTTTTTTTTGCATTTCTTGCATCTTACTTGCATTTTTTCGATGGCGCCTGGTGTAATTCCATACTTCTCCCGCAGCGAAACAGCCTGGAGGCTCAGATCGCGGAGGCCGAGGAGCGCGGCGAGATGGCGGTGAAGGACGCCAAGCTCCGCATCAGGGAGCTGGAGGAGGCTCTCCAGAAAGCCAAGCAGGACATGGCCCTGCAGGTGCGCCAGTACCAGGAGCTGATGAACGTCAAGCTCGCGCTGGACATCGAGATCGCCACCTACAGGAAGCTTCTGGAGGGGGAGGAGGACAGGTGAGACGAGACCCCAGACAGGCGCGCGGCCACCCTGTGGTAGCCATGAGAACTGCAGCGGCGTTGACGTCTCCCTTTCTCTCATTTCAGGCTGGCAACAGGAATCAAGACCAGCGTGTCCAAGCAGACCTGTAAGTGTCTAATTGATGAACTTTTTTCTCTTAATTACTAAACCAAAACACGTTTGGAAACTAAAAGAATTATAAGACTGTTAATATAAATACTTGGTGAAGTATTTGAATGAATGCTGACTCATTCAAAATGTTTGCTTCGTCCCCTAAACTTTATTGCATGAAAAGAAATTAAGCACACCAGCAAGTCACAATTTATTAATATTACAATATCGATGAATAAATCTATTGGAAGTTATTGTTTTTTTGGGCTTTTTTTCCTGTATTATAACTGAATTTAATTGTCTTTCTAGATTTTAACCGTAATTTTCAATCATATTTTCATTTTGTGTTTTTTTTTTTTGAGATTCTCTGTCCATATTCACATGACACACTCCAAATATTACAAATTGATAGCTGCAAATGATTATACATGATACATCTTATACACAGAAAACCTTGATTAGGCCACACACACACACATACACACACACACACGCACGCACACACACGCACGCACACACACACAGTGATGCATGCCGTTGATGGTTTCAGAGGCCAAAGGTCAGGCCAAATGTTTCCGAGTGCCTTCATCACCTTCTCTGATTGACATGCAAAGGCGAAGGATTTGCAATATGATCAGGACAAACATCTGCAGATGACACAGATAGAATATGTGTGTAGAATATATGCTACTTTATGGAATTCATAGGAGGTAAATACAAGAGTCCAGCAATAGGGATTAACTCTCTGTGGGATATTCATGCAAATATAAATGATGCGTGCATGATATTGGTGACGAACGGCCGTCTCTTCCTTCTAAATGTGCAGCGGTGAACTACAACGCCTACGGCCTGGAGAGCTCCCGCACCCCGTCGTACGTCAGCAGCTCCTTCGGCAGCGTCATGGCCAGCGGCGGTTACGCCGCCGGCCTCGAGGGGGCGACGGTGAGAAGCACCACGGTCACCAAGACGGAGGCTGTGGCGATCAAGAGCGAGGAGAAGAAAGAGGAGGAGAAGAAGGAGGAGGAGAAGAAGGAGGAGGAGGAGCAGCAGCAGCAGCAGCAGCAGCAGGTGGCGGCCGAGGAGCCGGCCGCGGTGGCGGAGAAGAAGGAGGAGGAGCAGGCGGCGGCTGAAGCTGTGGCTGAGGAGTGACGGATGACGGCGGATTCGTGAATTTGGTTTTGGGGGGTGGGGGGGGTTAAAAATCAAACAAAAAAAACCAAACAACAACAACACACACTTGTCTTACATGAGTAACTTCACCAAAGCGCCTTCCCCGAGGCGAGGGTCTTTTTGTGGCACCCGCAAGAATGCACTTCACTGCCAGATGTTCGAACGGCATCGAGTCCCTCCTGAAGTCTCTTGTTAAAAAAAAACAAAAACAAAAAAAACTGCGGCTGCTGTCGCTGCAGTGCACGTGTCCGGCCAGCAGATGGCGCCATGGTCAATGCTTTTGGAGTCCTGCAAGCAATAAATCCTCAAAACTGCACCTCACGCTGCGTTCAGGTTCCACTTTGTCGGGCCGATTTCTGTTTGGCGGATGCTTTAGAGGACGTCTACGGAAACGCAAATATTAACTGGACACGACATGACTGCACTTGCTCTCTGCTGATATGCAAGTGCAGTCGTTCGCACACACACCCACACACACACACACCCACACACGCACACACTGAGCTCATCGTATAAATCAAGCAAAACAGACATGACGCCATTTTACCCGGTCCACCTTTCCCCCTTTTTTTTTGAGCGCCCGACGAGCCCCGGCAGGCCTCGTCCATTCTGGTGTCGTTCTCTTGTTCGTGTATGACAACGTATGACAGAACTCTGAGTGTCACACACTCCCACAAAAAAAAAAAAAATCTCAGCGCCTTCGTGTTGGCCTTCAATGGCGTTAATCTAACCGGAGCAAAGCAAACCCAATCCGACATTCATAATTTCGATTTTCGCCAGAGGGTCGCCCGGAGCAACGCGGCACGGCAGAGCTGCGCGAGTGAACTGCAGTCAAGCTTTATCTATCCGAAGGGGTAATTTTCTTTTACGGTGGAGGATTACTTAAGAGGATTTTTCTTTTTTTTTTTTCAGCTCGGGACAAACAGGTTTGAGCATGAACTCTGGGTGGTGGTGCCGCACCCAAAACTACACAACCAGAAAGCTGCACACGGCGTATCCCACCCATCCTTCCTTTTGCACCGTGCTGGGAGAAGCATACAGAACATGTCAGGAAATAAAAAAAAAATCAGTAAAAAGTCTGTATAATTCATATAAACTATTACACGTAAAAACAGCAGTCTACAAGTTTGTGTGGCAAGTTAAAGTAAGCACCATATGTCACATGTCACATGCTGCTGGTTTGTTTACAGTGCTCATATTTGATCAGATTACTGTGTATTCGCTTCTTTCAAGTAACTGACACTTCATCTGTTAGCGAAATGCAAAAAAAAAAGTAATATTTCCGAAATGTTTAGAAGAAGACAGATGTACAGAGTTGAAAATGTCCAGAAATATTCAAGTAAAACACTGGCCATCTCGGCTTTAGGGAGTTTAAACTAGCGCCGCCTCTTATTTCAATTGAACTTCTATTCCAGCGTCCCAATAACGGTCATTCAAATATGCCAAACGAGTTCAGGAAAGATTCAGCGTAAAACCCATTGCAGGGCTTTTGCATTGTATGAATGATCGTTGCACACGCGATTTTTGCTCTT
>CAAKHG010046503.1:0-12097 GCA_901007715.1 Dactylopterus volitans
ACTTCCACCCTAATGAGTGTGCAAAAACAGTTTGTTAGATTTTTTAAGTGCGTCGGAAACATGAGCATGTACACACTAGTACGCACTATCCATACTCATTCCGGAGAAATCTATTAGTATGGATTGATGGAAACTAGCTAAGCAGAAACGCCCCACAATGCAATGCGGCGATGTTTGGTAGCTAAGGTAGACGGTCAAGAGCGGAGCGGTGCGCCGCTGCGTTGATAGGAGTGGTCACCATGGTAACAACCATGGTAACAACCACGGTAACAACGTTCCCGCCCAACGGCAGGAAGTGCCGTGTGCGAATTAATGCATACTACTGCTTTTTACTCAAAAGTGTGCCGAACGCAAGTCTACTTTTTGAGTATATACTGTTTAGCATGGCATTTTCGGACGCAGGGCTTGATGACATGACGACATGAATTAAACGTGTCCTCGAATCTTTTTTGGACTCGAATTATTGGAATTACTCGAAGAATCGTTTCACCTCCACTACCCACCTATGTACCAAATATACCCACCCATCTACCTACATATCTATGTATCCACCTTCCTACCTACCTAATTCAATTGGTTGGTCCCTCAAGCAGGTGTCTGTTTCCAGTTGCATGGTAGGCCTGAAGCCGTCAAATGGGATTATGCTGCTGTTTAAATCTCACTTTCACTCGCTTCTTGGATGACCTGAATTCTCACGCGGAACCGCCGTCCTCCATTTTAACTCGGAGCGTGACAGACAAACCCAGATGCCACAGAGGCAACGCTGTAACACCCGTGTAACACCAGGATGTTTCCCTTAAGCACCTGTTATCGGGTTCACCGCTGATTAAAACAACTCTTGGAACTTATCTAGTGGACCCTTCCAGGTCAGGATCTTGATTGTTTCTCTCGTATTTCGACGCCGCGTGAGGACGCCGCGTTCGCGTTCAGACCCGCTGCAGCTTCTCCCCGCAGCTCATGTGGGACTGCGGTTGTTCGGATTCAACGCTAGACTGAGCGCCGGGGCCCCGAGCCGGCACACTCTCGCTCGCGCCAGCTGACAAACGGGCGGTGGTGTGTGATGTGTGTGTGTGTGTGTTCCCGCAGTGGGTTCAGCGTGGCTGCCTCTGCTGAGGGACGGCCGAGTCATCGTGAGCGAACAGCAGCTGCCCGTCGCCGCCAATCTGCCGGCGGGATACCTCGGCTGCCAGGACGTCGTCAACAAGGTGAAAAGAAACAAAACAGGAAGAAACGTTATTATCGATGACTGATTTTTTTGGAAGATAGAATAATTCAATAAAATGCAGCAAAGTCTGTGCAGCCTTTGTAAAAAAAAAAAAAAAAAGATGTTTTGGTGCCAATACGAAGTTTTTTATGTCACAAGTTCATTACAGTTTTAAAGATATGAAGCATTCTGGCGGATGCAGAACTTCAGGCGCCGCGCAAAGTCACTATTTAGTCACAATATCTAGCAACAAGTAATAAGAGCAAGTAAGGAAACAGGGACAGTAAATCAGAACTGAAGTGCTTTGACTCCTCTTGTTGTTTATGGCTGCGTTGTCGGGTTTTTTTTGGGCCAATAATGGACACGAAATTGCTTTGCGGATGGAAGTGTTTCCCGTTAGGGCCTTGGATTTGGACCGTATCAGGGATCAGATTTGTCTCGTTACCGTGGAATCAGTTGTTGCCAGAGAACGGGGAAAAACCCGATTAGCTGTGATTTGATTGGGAGCCTGCAGAGCTCCGACGGAACTTCCAAGAGCCTGCGAAATCGGATCAGCGTTAAAATGGGACCCGCTAAAACTAACGGCCGCTAGCTTTGAAGACGCAGCCGAGTGTCATTTTATGAAACGTTTGGCTGATGCGAAACGAGGGCGATTCTCCTAAGAGACAACCAAAACGGTTTTGCGGGATGTTTGATGCAATTAATTATGACGCAGTTTTGTTTTTTTTTAATAATTCAATAATAGACTCAAAGGAAAAATGAAAATAGCATTATGGTCCATCAATCCCAGGTCATGAAATGAGACTGTCATCATGTAGTTTGCGAGGGGATAGTCAACGATATATAATGAATGTAAATATGTAAATATACAGTAAATGGAAATACTGTGTATCTCATAGAGACCAACTTATCTCTGTGGACACTGGAGTTCTGGATCTATTCCTGATTCATTTTTTGTATAACTGCCCCGATGAGCTACACACGCCTGCATCACAGGACTGTTAAAATCATTTTAGATCATAAGTGGGCATCTTTTCACATGGCATTTTAGCGTTTTTCTGCTAAATTTTCCCCCTTTGGCGTTGCAGCACTCGGGCTCGGAGATCAAGTGGGTGGACGGAGGGAAGCCCCTGTTCAAAGTCTCAACGCACCTCGTCTCCACGGTGTACACTCAGGTAGCCGTGTTAATGCCTAACGCCCGCCGTGTGGCACGAGCTTCACCCCGCAGGCTGCCGTCAACGTGAGATATGCATCAAAATGACATGTCGCCTGCAGGATCAGCACCTGCACAACTTCTTCCACCACTGTCAGAGCATGGAGGCGCCGGAGCAGGCCTCAGAGGGGGGGCTGGTGAAGTACCTGAAGGTACCCGGAGCTGCGTTGTTGTTTTTTTTTGTTTGTTTGTTTTTCAGATCTAGCAAGGAAAACAGCACGCACAGCCTTTAATTATTCATGCGCCTTTTTACTCAACGTTTGGAGCAGAGTCAAACGCCAGTGTCTGTGCTTGTTCCTTTCCTTGCTTCCTTTCCTTGCTTCCTGTCCAGAGCCTCCACGCGATGGAGGGCCACGTCATGGTCAACTTCCTGCCCACCATCCTCAACCAGCTCTTCTGCGTCCTTACCAGAGCCACACAAGAGGACGTGGCCGTCAATGTGACGAGGTGAGACGCGCACACACACTCACACACACGCGTGCTCGGTATCTTACAGCAGTAAAAAGCACGTGGTACAGGAATGATTGTAATTTATGATTTGTCATTATGGGGGTTCTCACTCCAAAACAGCAGCTTCCTGTTTTCATCCTTTATAGCCTGAATCATTTTGCCTATCAGACGTCCACCAGTGGCTGAGTGCATGTGTGTGTGTCTGTGTCCTCCCCAGGGTGATGGTTCACGTCGTAGCGCAGTGCCACGAGGAGGGGCTGGAGCATTACCTGAGGTCTTACGTCAAGGTGCCGTCTTTCAATCGCAAGCTGGCGTTCGCGCGTTTCGCCCACTTTGCGCGCGCCCACTGACGGCCGCTTCCGCGTCTTCTCCCTGCCCCGCAGTTTGTCTTCAAGCCGGCGGCGTACTCCTCCGCCAACGGGAAGACGGTCCACGAGGAGCTGGCCAAAGCCATGACGGCCATCCTCAAGCCGTCCACCGACTTCCTGACGAGCAACAAGCTGCTGAAGGTAAACGGGACCGAGATGAGGGAGGTTGTGGAAATTAACGTGCTCAAAGTTGCCAGACCAGGAAACCGCGAGAGATGGAAAACCGTAACATTTCTCCCGGGGTTTTGATTATTTTTCTGCTGGCGAGCGGTCGACCGACACCCATGCATCATGTGCAAAACACAAACTGCGTTCAGATCATTTCCACGCTTCAACGTTTTATTACTCATTTTTTTTTTACTGCGTCCGTCCAACCGCACTTATATTGACGTTTTTGGCCGGCTCGCCCAAACCACACTGCATGAATTCCATTAGCGTGACCGCCACACTCCCGAGCGAGCGGGGGCCCCGTGTGAGCTTCAGTACGATTCGATTTTCACGGTCTCGTGACGTTACGTGGATCGTGAATGCACGTGAAGCAGGTCAACAACATGTCGTAAGTTTGGGACAGATTCCTGCATAATGCACCCTCAGCTTCAGCTGCCAGCCGAGGGCGGGCTGCGGCCGCGTCGTCCTCGGGAGAGCGTCCGCCATCTTGGACAGCCTTAACCTCCGGTTTGGCCACGGCGCCAAAATGAAACCGTCGCGTGCCGTCTCTTACAAAGCGAAGAGGCCGGCGTCGCGTGAATGAGCAGATGGACTCACATGGGGGCTCCGAGTGGACCACCGCCGCTCGCCAAACACGATCGTCCTCTTGTACATTCCCAAACCTCCCAACACCTGAATATGTAATAATCCCACGACGTAATCTGTGTTTATTTGTCTCAGTATCTCTTCGTCGATGTCATATTTGTGTTGCAGTACTCCTGGTACTTCTTTGAAGCTTTGGTGAAGTCAATGGCCCATTTTCTCATAGAAAGCGGGAAGGTCAAGGTAGGTCGTGCTCTCGTCTCCTTGTCTTCTGCAGCGGCGTAAACGCTCCGTTAAGGCCCAGGTTAAGTCGTTAAGTTTCTGATTGTATTTTAAAGTCAAACTGAATGTAGGTCTTCGGCGTGTTTGTGTCGTCCTCACGTCTGCCTGCTACATTCTGTGAATCCGAGGGAACGCCTGGAGGGAGAAGTCTTGGCCTGGACTCTCGACGTTACATTGTGACAAATTTCCACGTGAACGCCTGGCACGATAAAAAAAAAACGATACGACATTTTGTATCAAAAAGGTCGAAGGTCAACTTTTGGGAGCTTCGTCTCATTCTGGTGAATATTCCCCGCGAGTGCATTTCTTCAAAGTTGGCACCAATGTCCAACCGGGCTCAAGGTTGAGTTGATTTTGGTGGCCGAAGGTCAGGATCATCGTGAGGTCACCAAGCGAGTATTCGGTCGGTGCAGACAAACGAAATTTTCCCCGGCTCTCGATGCGTTTCGCGCGGTTCTTATGGACAGACACCGACCTTAACAGCCGTCTGCCCAGCTTTCCAGGAACCAGCGCTTCTCGGCCTCCTTCTACCACGCGGTGGAGACGCTGGTCAACATGCTGATGCCGCACATCACCCAGAAGTACAAGGACAACCTGGACGCGGCTCGCAACGCCAACCACAGCCTGGCCGTCTTCGTCAAGGTTCGGCACCGGTCGCGGCACCTGCGATGCATTTTCCATCAACCCCACCCGCCCCTCCCCTGCTGAAGATCACTTGTGTTGTTGTGATTGACGTACTCGGTCTTCTCCCCCTCCCCTCAGCGCTGCTTCACCTTCATGGACAGGGGGTTCGTGTTCAAGCAGATCAACAACTACATGAACTGCTTCGTGCCTGGAGATCCCAAGGTTTTCAAAAAAAAAAAAAAAAAACGCCGCCGCTACCTCACAATGATAGCTTCATCTCCGGGTTATTAAAACGTGGGGCTCATGCTGACGCTCGCTCTCTCCCGCATCCGCCCCCCCCCCAGACTCTGTACGAGTTTAAGTTCGAGTACCTGCGAGTCGTGTGCAGCCATGAGCACTTCATCCCTCTCAATCTGCCCATGCCCTTCGGAAAAGGCAGGATCCAGAGGTTCCAAGGTCAGCAGAACCGCTCTATATTTCCGCGTGCTCTCCGGGCCCTACCTCCTCCAGCGACCTCCCGCCTTTGACTGACTGACCGTTGATTTTATCTTCATTTATGCCCGCCGCAGATCTCCAGCTGGACTACTCCCTGACTGACGACTTCTGTCGAAACCACTTCCTGGTCGGCCTGCTGCTGAGGGAGGTGGGCGGGGCCCTCCAGGAGTTCCGGGAGATCCGTCAGATCGCCATCCAGGTCCTCAAGGGGCTGATGATAAAGCACACGTTTGACGAGCGCTACGCCGCGAAAGTGAGTCCCGCGGCGCCTTCGGAGTCCCTCCGGCTTCCTCCATTTCCTTCATGAAAGGGCCGGCGCGGCGCGCACCCGGAAATTAATGAACCATCTTGTCATCTGCGAGGCTTTAAATTTGATTTTGGGAATAAAAAATCACGAGCACCGACTGCATTTATTTCTCCCCAGAGCCATCAGGCCCGGCTTGCCACCCTCTATCTGCCCCTGTTTGGTCTCCTCCAGGAGAACGTCTACAGACTGGACATCAAGGAGTCGGCGGCCCTCAGCAACCACAATGTAAGCATGACACCTAGTGGTGGCCCGGTGGATCGCAGCTCGCGCTCCACCTGCCGTCCCCGCGGACCGCTGGTTACTGGGTTAATGGCAGCTTAACATGTCGCTGCCTTTTAATGGTTCACTCCCTTTAAATATTTCACTCGTGGAGGGCAACCAGCTCACTGAGGCTCTGTGGGTTTTTTTTTGTTTTTTTTTCTGTCAGCAGAACGTCAGGGACGACCCGCTGGCGCCGAACGCCGTGGCGGCGGCCCAGAAACCCGGGAACTTCATGGAGAACACGCTCCACAAGGATGTGTTCGGCGTGATTTCGGGAACAGGTTAATCCCCTTTCCGCCGTCTCGTGGATGATTGCGTTGTCAACGTTCATGCAGCCGGAGACGCCTGGTAGATCAGACACCCTTTGACGCACCCATACGTGATTATTTTCAGGTTCATGTTTGTCAGGTCTCCTGGAATAGCTCAGAGAGACAGACAGGGTGCATTGTGGGTGAACTTTGGGGTTCATAACTTGTAAAGACATTTTCTTCTACACGCAGAAACGCATGGCTTCATATGGGCTCTCACACGGGCTCTTTAGAAATGAAACTCATTGGCGACCCTGTCTAATCCAGACAACACAAGTCAGCTGCTTATTTAGTGGATTTCTGAAAAAAAAAGAAAAAAAAAAGCATATGCAGCACCGCCGTTTTTAACAAAACGTTCTTCATTTTCCACACTGCAAAAATAGAAAAAAAATGAAAGATCTTTGTTTGTATTCATAACTCGGAAGCACTTTTCCTCCTGAACACCTTGAGCGCCGCACTGCAGATGTCTCGCCCTCTCACACGCAGCAAACTGTGATGTCTCACCGCAGCCTCCCCTCACAGCTCCACCCCCAACGTCAGCTCGGTCCACCACGCCGACTCCAGGGGCTCCCTGGTCTCCACGGACTCCGGGAACAGCCTCCTGGACAAGAGCAGCGACAAGACCAACTCCCTGGAGAAGGTGATTGGACCCGGGGCCGGTCGGCCGACGATCGGCCCCCCCTCCACACATTTGTGAACAGAACACACTCCTAACGTGTGTGTCCAAGTCTTGTATTTGTGTATCTGTGTCTATTTGTGATGTCGCCAATCCCGCTTGTGAGCCCGCCTCCAAAAATCAGAGCTTTGGTGGGAAGTGAGCCCGCACGTGCGCCATTTAGAAGAACAGTCTAAACCGGACCGGCCCCGGTTCTTTCAACCCGTCTCATCCGCACTCTTGGGCTTCATGCTCTCCCCCCCTCAGAGCTCCCACGCTCCCCCCCGCTCCTGCGTGGCCTCCCAGCATAAAGAGAGGTTCACCAGGAGGCACTCGGTCAATGTGCCCCCTCTCCCGCTGCCGGACCCGGAGGACGCGTCCCCACCTCTGGCCCGCTCGGCCAAGCGGGCCACCGTGGACTTCTCCTTGCTCTCCGTAGCCCCGCCTGGTCACGACGAAGCGGCGGCGGCCCGGACTCGCGAGGAAGCCCTCCCCACACAAGTATTCCACCGCGGATTCTCCTCCCCCTCGCGTTTTGGCCCCGGGATTGTTCAGAGTCCAGCAAACCGGGGTTTTGTAACGGTTCCTCCAACCGTCAACCCGGCGCTCTCGGCGCCTCAGTTTATTCCAGTTCAAAGGGGCTAAAACTCCTCCTGGTTTGTTGATTATCTCTGCACAATTCCTCCTATATCCAGCCTTCCTCACATCAGGGAAGGCGTGTGTGTGTGTGTGTGTGTTTACACCAGTGCAACGGTTGGTCTGACCTTATTGGGTGTTTTTCAATTGCTTCCTCTGATGCTGTAATATAAATGTAAATGTGTCTCTTCGAGCCTGCCGCCGGCCGCCGCCGCCACCGCCGCTATCTCAAAGCATCGCGCCGATGCAGCAGATCTGCTCCTGTTTCCCCCATCAAAGGGAGAAACACTTGACATTTCTCATCTCTGAAGTTTGGCTCTTTGAGAGTGATTTTCTTTATCTCTTTGGATTTGGTGGTTTTTTTTTTCTTTTTTCTGAGACCCTTTTTGGCTCGTGCTGATAACTAAAACTGTTTTTTCTTTGTTTTTTTTTAACCAGTGCGCCTCGGCGCTGGGCAGCACCGTGCTCCGCTGCGACAAGCTGGACCGCGACGAGATCAAAAACCTGCTCATGTGCTTCCTGCACATCCTCAAGAGCATGTCAGAAGGTAGAAGCGCCCGCTCGTGCCACGGCGACGGCGTCGGCGGCTCGCGTTTTCTGACTCATTTCTTATCGCCGCCCTCAGAGGCCCTTTTCGCGTACTGGAGCAAAGCGGCTCCGTCTGAGCTGATGGACTTCTTCACACTGATCGAGTAAGTGCAGAACCACGCCGACTTTTCATAACCGCACGCACGTGTACTTTGTTATAAGTATTTACAGTAAAAAATTAAAGCAAACCGACGCTATCATCTGGTGCGCGTCAGCCATGTTGGTTCCCAGTGATGGTCTGTGACTGGTCCCCCCCCCCCTGCAGGGTCTGCCTCCACCAGTTCAGATACATGGGGAAGCGGTTCATCGCCAGGTAGAGTAAAGCGCCGCTTTGTCCGAGAACTTGAGGCGTGCGTGAAAGCCTGACGCAGAATCTCCGAAAATCGACGCGTCGTACTAACCGCAGGCTCTTTTAACCCCCCCCCCCTCTCGCTTCTGGTCTGCTCCCTTGTCATTAATGCTGCGGGCGAGTTTTGTGTAATGATTAATGTGTCGGTGGTGGACTCCTCACGCGCGGGTAAGGATCCTGCGCCTCTTCCTCGTATTATATCAACGCATGATTCTCGCTCTGGTCACCGCTGAGGCGGCTTCTCATGCCGAACCTTGACTTTCATTTTTTTTTTCTTCCCCCCCCTCTCCACAGGAGTCAAGAGGGGGCGGGGCCTGTAGCTCCGGAGAGGAAGTCTCTGACTCTGCCTGTGTCTCGTAACAGAGCGGGGATCCTGCACGCTCGCCTCCAGCAGCTGGGCACCCTGGAGAACGCTCACACCTTCAACAACAGTAAGCCAGAACCGGCGGTTTTTCCGCGTTCTGGACCCACAGATTGGTTAAACGTGCTCCACCTTCTGCCGCGACGTGCAACGCATACTGTATGTCAGAGCGTAGCATAATAGTAAATGTGCTTCGTATAAGGTAGTGACACCGACCCCTGGTGGCAGCCATGAAGAGCTGCAACAACAAAGACTGTGTTCGTTACACAGATAGTAACGCTGACCCCTGGTGGCAGCCATGAAGAGCTGCATCTACAAAGACAACTCCAATTTGGATTGTAGACCAATGTTCGCTATATCATGAAGTGGCAGAAATCACTCATGTGTAATTGATTTTTGTTTTTAATGTTAAGCCGAAGCAGATAAACAATTCGAGGAAACTTTTTTTGTGTTTTCACATAGCTTCAACTGTCAGTCAGTTCTCATTTACTGAGGTCGAGGCATCAGAAACATTACCTGTGTTGTTCATAATATTACATATATTTTCTCTGTATTGCCTCAATTTTTTATTAAATGTCTATTTTATTCTGTCTTTCATTCTGTGTGGTCGGCGGTGGGTGTGCATCTATTGTCGTTTGGGTGGGCTCTGACACTGGAAGGTGTTCTCACTCGTCAACACTGTGACTATCAAACAACCAGTCATTATAATAGTTACAACAGATAGCAGTTTTGTTTTGTATGAATGATCATTTTAGATTACATATTGTGTCTATGAATGTAAAGTCATGCATGTGGGAAATGCTGGCGTATCCCATCATTTGATTACTGCTGGTCGTGCCTCTCTAACGATAAAGGCATACACAAAATTAGAAAACTACAATAACATATTATCACAAAAATAAACAATGGAAGGTTTTAAATGTACATTAATCAGCCACGACGTGATGACCACTGCATGTTTCCCATAGAATATAATGCGACAGGCCTAAATGCATATGAGTGGGATGACTAAAATGGACATGTGCTGTCCTCTGCTTCAGTGTTCTCGCATTCGGAGGCGGACGTGAGCAGCCAGTGTCTGCTGGAGGCCAACGTGTCCACAGAGGTCTGCCTGACCGTGCTGGACACGCTCAGCACCTTCATCATGGGCTTCAAGGTAGCCGCGGCCCCGCCTGGTGTCCTTGTCTGGCCCCCGGAGGGCCCCCGAGCCGGCCGCCCTGACCCCTGCCTGTCCCTGTCTTTAGACGCAGCTCAACCAGGATCTCGGCCACAATCCGCTGATGAAGAAGGTTTTCCAGGTGCACTTGTGCTTCCTGCAGATCCCACAGTCTGAGCTGGCTCTCAAGCAGGTCTTCACCTCGCTCAGGACCTTCATCCACAAGGTAGAACGGCGTCCCCTCCCTCTACATTCTCCGTCTGCTCGGCCGTCTCTCTCTAAATATGGGTGACTACAAAGGAATTATGGTGAATTATTGAGCTCAGCGATGAACTGATTAGAGTTTGGTAGCCAAAAGGTCACACAACCTCACAAACTGCTTCTTTTTTTTCCCGCCTGCCATGACTCTCAATGCTGTAAGCTGATTATGACAAACGTCCACACAAATATCTAAAAGGGATAAAATGATATGACAGGGCGTATTTGTACCCGGGGGATATTTCTTAAACTCGGCAAAGGTCATTGTGACATCGATGTCACAAAGTCATATGCTGATTATGACAGCGTTTCACACAAATGTCTAATAGGATGAAACGATGAAGTGAGGACCCAGAACGGCACAGATTAATAGCTTGGATGTCACGCTGTGTGTGTCACTGCTGTTATTGCTGAGTCACGGGGAGACGCTCAGCACTGAGCGCTGCAACGTGGCGCCTGTTGCTATGCAGGAGCGACTGAATCGTCTCAAAATCACCACAAAAGCATAATGGAGCAATATGATGGGCGTCTGAGGCCCCTGCATTTGATGCGGTTTTGGAAAGGAAACTGGGATCTACTTAGGCCTTTATTTCCTTTATTTCATATCACCATCGGTTAAACCCAGCATGTCTCCACGCGCCCCTCTCCAGTTTCCCTGCACCTTCTTCGACGGCCGGGCCGACATGTGCGCCTCGCTGTGCTACGAGATCCTGAAGTGCTGCAACTCCAAGCTGAGCTCCATCCGCAGCGACGCCGCCCACCTCCTCTACTTCCTCATGAAGAGCAACTTCGACTACACCGGCCGCAAGTCCTTCGTCAGGACGCATCTGCAGGTGCGGAATCGCCGGTCCCGACCGGGCGCGCCTCGGCCTCCGCCAACCGCCCACGCGCTCGTCTAACCTTCCCCCCTCCGGGTCCGCCCAGGTGGTGATAGCCGTCAGCCAGCTGATCGCCGACGTCATCGGCATCGGGGGGATGCGCTTCCAGCAGTCCCTGTCCATCATCAACAACTGCGCCAACAGCGACAAGAACATCAAGGTGAGCGCCGCCAGACGTGTGGGCCGAATATCGGTTTTTGAACGTGCGCTGCGGCGCAAATCGCACAAGAGCAGGAGCGTTGGACGCAGTGATTTAAGTCTGAGTCGGGGCAGATGTTCAGATGATGGCGGTTTGCCCATCGGATGCTCGCTTTTTAAGAATATCCACCGGCCTTGGTGCATTTGTAGCGCCCCCTTGTCGTTAATTTTACTTTATATGCATTTTATATTACACCTTTGTCTTGGCTTAATATTCCATCAGTCCATTTTTATCAGTATAAACTGCTGCTCGGCCCAACTGTCTAAATTACCCCGGAGGAACCTTCAGGGATGAATTCTGCTCCACTACCCAGGCTCCTTTGCTGCCCAGTGGCTTTTAAATCAGGCTCATTTCCACCCTGCGTCTCTTGGCTATCTCCTGTTCGTCCTTCTCATGCTTGTGAACCCGAAATCTCGGTAAAATCTCAGAGAAAGCCTTCATATTTGGCACAAACGGCGGCCTGATCCGATTTGCGGCGGTCGAGATGTGACGCGGTCGCGACGGCCCGCCGTGTGTAAACGCGCCGCCGTGCCGCCCCCGCAGCACACGGTCTTTTCGTCGGACGTGAAGGACCTGACCAAGCGCATCCGGACCGTGCTGATGGCCACCGAGCAGATGAAGGAGCACGAGAACGACCCGGAGATGCTGGTGGACCTCCAGTACAGCCTGGCCAAGTCGTACACCAGCACGCCGGAGCTCCGCAAGACCTGGCTGGACAGCATGGCGCGCATCCACAACAAGAACGGGGACCTGTC
>CAAKHG010046519.1:0-46294 GCA_901007715.1 Dactylopterus volitans
TCTTCTGCTTCTTTGGATACCGTTTTTGTTAAATCTTCTTCCTCCTCTATTGTTTAATGGTGGCTGACATGCCACCTCAAAGTGCATTATGGCCACCTGGGTGGGAATGTGTGTTCGGCCAAGGGTGACTGACTTCTCCCATTCAGATGTATTTGTCGTATGAATGTGTTTGCCCAACTGTGGCAGCCCAACTGTGGCAATCAGTATAACTAAACCCCTGGTATGCACAGAAAGTTTGGTCTGTAGAAGTCAATATGTAGTACGTGACGTTTAGTATGTAGTAATCAGCATTTAGTGCATGACGTGTGAGTATGCAGTAGACAGTATGTAGTACATGAAGTCTGACTACGTAGCAGGCAGTACATTCGTAGGCGATTCTGAACACAGCTCATGAGTGAATCATCGCTGTGTTTCTCAACTGCAGATGCAATACATTCCAATGAACAAGGTGGAAGCTTTGGATTTCCTCTAACTCTTGTGGTGGCTGTGCACAGATACTTCTATAATTCCAAGTGTGTTTTAGACGACTCTCCGTAGCGTTTTTAACAAAAAGCATTGCAGTGATTAGTTCTAATAAAAAAAAAAAAATAATATTTAAAAAAGCCGCTGCAGCCTTGATGATGATCAGACAGGGCCGCCAGGTAAATCCTCCAACTGCTCCACTCTCCGAACAATAAATCGTCTGTTTTCGCAACTGCAAATCAAGACAACGCTAATAAAGCGCGTTCTAAACTGACTGTGTGGATCATTGAAAAGAAACGTGGAGTTCTGAGGAATTACACCCACCAACGCAGTTTGCCGTCCGCACAGCTTGTGACAGAGTACGTGACGATTTACGGAAGCAGGGTAAGAAAATTTAGAGGCACTGAAACGGCATCAGGGAAGAAACATAGTGCCCAGGTCGAGGGCACGTCGATGGAGAAAGGGTAGTTCGCTCTTCTGTTAACTGATGCATGTACAGAGAGAGACAATGATAAAGTAAACGATTAAGACACATTAGACTGCAGAGCCTATGATGCATTTCAAGGACCAAGAAAAGTGGAACTGAATCTGATGTTTGCTGGGTTGCAATAAACTACTAAAGCGTTGAGTGAAACTCCCTGAAGCAACTTTCACCTGTATTGCACAATGAGGCAGTAACACATTTTACAAGCCGAATGTCTGCAAAAAATACCTGTTCTGTTATTCACTCGTAAGCACCACTCAAAATTAACGAGACACAAGTCGCAGGCTACGATGGCCTTGGGGAATCACGCACAAACTTTCATCCATTTAAAATCAGCTCACGTGCCAGTTTTTACTCAGGCAGGACAGAAAGGCCATCATCATCACCATCATCATCATTATCATCATCATCAACGAGCTGCTTCCAGTCAGACCGTTTTTCAAACTGCTACTTGTTAAGACCTTTCTGGTTAAGTGAGGAGCATCTCAAACGGGAGCTCCGGAGAAGAGTCGATGTGTCCAGCGACTAAAATGGAGGCTGTCCGGCACGCTTGTCTTAATCTCTCAGGTGTAGCGACTCGAGGACTGCGCACACGGGTGGAGACGGGTCCATTTAAACTACATAGAGATGGACTGGCGAGAAGGAGCGAACACCAGCTCTGTCTTTTCAACCCACATCTTTAAAACACTTTAAACACTTATCTGACATATCATGCAATCGATGCTGCAACACCTTTTTTAGTTAATCAGTTTGGCTCGTCTCCTTGTCTGCTAAACGCATGTCCCAATCATGAATGTGGACACAGACCGTAACAGAGTCCGCTTATAAAATGAGCACTGAAGTCTTGCTCATGTTTCCATCATATAAAGAAATGATGCCGTGTTTTATCAAAGTAAGTAAACTGCATGCCAGTGTTTTGGTAAGACGTTGACATCGCATCACTTTGGCACCTGTTTTAGTGCAACAGTAGGAAGAAACAAATGTCAGGAAGATTTACTGGGGTTGTTGCTCTTGAATGCAATGGTGATAGTTTTAGGTGCATTTTCTTGAAACTAACAGTCCCGTTTCATGAAAAGATTGCTTTCCTACAGTAAAAAAAAAATTGATGGATTCTTAAAGAGATATTCTGGTATGAAATACTGATGAACAGTCATCATGTTGCCCGCAGTAGACGACGCTCTGCAAACGCTGAGTTTGGAAAAGCCTGGACTCTTGAATGAATTGCTGTGGACGGAGACTTGAGAAAAAATGCATTTTGTTTAAAAAAAATGGCTCAGATAAATAAACAAATCTATGAAAAAGCATAAATATCTGTATTAGCATTTGCTACATTTTGATTATTTTCTCCACTTTATCTTGCCGTCAGCTCCACTCGTATAACTCTTAGAAAAACAGCCGATCTGTGCAGAATAAAGTGTGTCCTTTCACTGCATCTAGTTGTAGGAATACAGACGTACTGCTGTTGAGTAAAAAAAAAAAAAAAAAAATCTAGTTCCAAATAAAAAAGGGAAGTCTGACTGCAAGATAAAGCCATTATTTCAGGCTTCCAGCGGCGAGACTCGTGTTGGGCTCTTGCACCGGATGCAACTGCATGTCAAAAACACACACGCACAAAAGCAACTAAACCTTAAAGATTCAATAATCCATTTATATCATGTGCAAAAATGCCACAGGTAGAGAGCATTATTATTATCACTTTAATGAACAACATCTCCAGCAAATGTTCTAAGCTAGAAATGCACGTCTAGCAGCAACTCACGTGGAAAGACATGCGCTCCGATGTTGCAACATGCCTTATGATAGCTATCTGTATGCTTTATTGCACCACAGCCAATCCTCATTGTCAACCCTCATCCTAATGGCAGTCGGACTCGGGTCGGAGGCCTCATGGCTTTAGTGACCTGGCGTTGCTACCAGGAATAGAAATTAGTCCGACGATACAGACACCAATATCATACATGCATCAGCTGTCGGCTTGAGACTAGCTGGACAAGAGAGTCAATCATGTTAGATTTTGTTTATGAGTTCTTGCGGGACAAAACAATCTTGAAAAGGGAGCTCCAACTTTATATTTGGCAACAGGTGACCAGGACATCTCCAAGTGAGTGAATCCCTGGTACTTCTCCCCCAATGCAGTCACAAACAAATCAGTACTTGCACAAACAGGTCTAAATAAAGCCAAAATCGGGCACAACCACCAAGTGCTTCTTTGTGCAAGAGACACCTTTATTGTTGTGGATAACTTGTTAGGTCACAACATAGGTAGCAGAGGCTAAAAGACTCCATGCTATAAAATTAACAAGAGCACAGCAGCAAGAAGTGTAGTGGCCTGTGCAATGTCAGCCTCGATGCATGCAATTTAACCTTTGAACTGGAGAGGACGGAGAGCTGCATGTCTAATGGAGGACTCCATTTAAAGCGGAGAAGTCAGAAGAGCTCGACAGGGGGAGGGGGCTCCAATAAGAGCCTCTCTTCCTGACAGCCACACTCTGGAGTGGGGGAGGGTTAAAAGCACCAAGCCCTCTTCCTGAGTCGGCAGAAATGGGCATAAAGTGATGGATCCTTCCTTTCCAATAACTTGATTCCTTGTCAGCATTGTAGGTCTAAACCTAACACTTCTACTCTGCAGAAAACGCCTGCCAAATAATAACATAGGTGGTCGAGTTACTGACCAGAATACAAACAACACAACGTGTGTCAAGTTATAGCAACACCACTTGAAGAGTCTGCAGCCTCTTAAAAAGGAATCTGTTGTGACATACATAGAAAGAGAACAGTAAGCCAATATCGTTTCCTGGTTTAAAGTGACTCCGCACTTACAACTAGAATCTGAAGCACTTCATCCAAACACATCCACAGGCAGCGATCACCCTTGAGAGACACACGCGCAAAACACCCACCATTTGCTCCGGCTGGTGATCACTAACCGTGCAAACTGTTAATGATAAATCAGGAAAAAGGTTGTACACAGGGGGCTGAGGGGCCAGTTTCAAGTACTGGCACAAGGGTTGCGACAGACTGCCACAGCTACGGGCTCTCAAACGCCAAGTGTAATCTCTGCATGTTTATTGTATGCAACCAAACATAACAATTCTCCACCTCAATCAACAAGCATCAAGGCAGCTCGTGCAGCTACTTGGTCCTGTTGATTTAGCCTGTTAGCATACGCTTAATAGAACCCAAACAAAGCAATTTGCAGTGTGCCGCTCTTGCGCAACTGCTTAATCCTCACCAAAACCCTGATTTAGCACTCATCATTCAGCTCTGAGCAATCACTGCCGGGTCTCTTACGAGTGGCAAATCAGCAAGGCCTCCTAGCAACATATTTGCCCAGCTACAGGCACACATGGTTTCAGTTAGGGGTCTGCACCTATAAACAGTTGGCCGTGGCAGCTTATTGGTCAGGAAGTGCGATGTTGACTGCAAGTCAAGACAGGCGCAAGCTGCTAATGAATGATATACACGCTTACAGTTTAGCTACAACAACAGAGTTCAGATTGTAGGTGTTTAAAGGCCGGCGGCGGTGGCGCTCAGCCCTTTGGAGTTGCAGGAGAGCCAGTCGACTCGAGTCCGCTAGAGGGTAGAGAGGAAAAACAACAGGCCTGGACTGTAGCACACACAGCCAGGTAGGTTCTACTCCAATGGCCATTCCAAACCACGCAAAAATTAGAAATGGTGGATTCAGGGCTTCAGAGGGCAATTCCATTTCTCATCTGTGTGTGCAAGAATAAAAAAATGAAGAAAAAAAAATACTATACAAGTTTATTACTAAGGATGGGCACTAAAATGTAACACTGATGTTAAAATGTAACGCTGATGTTACATTTTAGCATGAACACAGGCAATACACTAAAAAAACCCCTCTTTTTATTTGGTAAAAACACACTTGTTGTTGTTGCAGTGAGGGTGGGTGGGGGTTGGGCGGTGCCTGGGGGTCTGGGGGTCATCCTCAGGAGATCAACCCCCGCTGTTTACCTGCCAGACTGGCAGGTACAAGCAACAGTTTTTATCATTTGACTGGCGGCTCGTTTTAATAGGGTGACAAGCCTCGGCGGTACAACACTGAGGAACAGACTCCACGAGCCTTGAAGGGATTCCACTCAGACCACAGCCGATAACCAAACATGAGACCTGACCGAGTGGAAACTTTAGTCGCCTCATGGAGCGATTAAGAAATTGAAATACCCGCAGTCGTACTGCGATATTTGCAATACCTTCAACTGCAGTTGAAATGTTTGGGGTTTTATGGAAGTAATCTACTGCGAGTGGGGCTCAAGAGGCCTTGTACCTGTCACGTTTCACATGACTCTCTCCTGAAGAACAAAATATGGCTTTAAATAGGTCAAATGTCGCAACCCTGGCGTCGTTAGCCCGGCGCGGCACCTGTGGAGACGCGGCCACAACACAGGATGGGTCAGGTTATCTCAGAATAAAACGTCTTAACCTCCCAAACGACCGAGCTGTCGCCCTAACATCCAACCACGGGAGCGCTGATCCATGAGGGGCATGGCAAGAAACACGCAGTTATCAAACAGGTGAAGTGACTCACCCATCACGCCGGGTACAAAACAACAGCGTGCGAATTCGCGTTTCCACACCAGGAGCTCCATTTCTAAGATCTTTTACTTTGAAAGGGCAGAACACACACGCAGACGAGGGACTGACCTGTAAATTCACTCATTTCAAATCACTCCACTCATTGACAGAGTGGCTGCCGACATTTCGCCCCCCCCCACCACCGCCGCCACCACCACCCCCATTCCCCCCAGAAAATTACACCAAAACGTCGCCTTCTGTGGAGAATGAATCAATAAGTAATCACAGTGGGGCGCGTTAATTCCAAGGCTCGTTAAAGATTAATAACTCGGCGGAGCTGCAGTTTTATGATTTAACGTTTCCATCCAAGGCTGCTGCTGCTGCTGCTGCCGCTGCTGCGGCGGCGGCGGCGACGTCTCAGCTGAGAGCTCAATGGAAAAAAGTAGCTTAACATGGGCTACTAAACATGTAGCGTCAGCGGCGTTGTGTCTCAATAAAGGCACCATTAATGCGCGCGGACAGGTATTAATAGACAGGGGGTTCGCTGGGGAAGCCAACGAGTGCGTTTCATACTTTAGAAAGTCCCCCGCTAACTCGGCCGGGACGGGGACAGACTCCCCAAACACTTCCCAAAGTTCCTCGGCTAGCTGCTAGCTTAATGCTAAAGACTTTTTTTTTTTTTTTGCCACATCTGAAAACCTTCCTCGCCGCTTTCTTACAAACCGAACGGGGGAAGTTGTTTGTGAAAGAGCAGCCCACGAAACACGCTCCGGGTGTTGTTGTTTTCTTCTTATATTTATATAAATATATATATATATATATTTGTTTCACAGTGAGGGCGTTAAATCGTTGTTCTTCAGACTGTCGGTAACTAGGGAAAAGCCCGAGCCGAGTGCAACTTACCTCCCCGTCTCCGCTGCCGCTCCCGCCGCTCCCCGAGCCGCTTTCAACACCCGACACCGCCGCCGGACCTCCAGTGGGCCGCGGAGCTGCGAGAGGGGAAGCCGATAGGGTCCAGCTACTATCAGGCAGACGGAGAGCCAACTGCACCGAGGCCCCGGGCCTTATGTGTCCTCGAAAGTACCGCCAGGGGAGGGATAGCGAGCCTCAGCGCTCCGCCGCTTGACAGAGACTCGCGAATACCTTTTTGACAGCTCCTCGTCTTCGGCCCCCCCCTCCCCTCGACAGCCCTTCACTTTTCTCTTTTTCCTCACTTCCAGCAGATACGAATCAAAATACTGTCACAGAATATGGCGGCTGCATAAGCAAGCTAGTATCGCGAGAGCTAGACTTTTTTTTCTTTCCCCCCCAGCCCCCCTTTCTTCTTCTTCTTCCAAAAGTTGCGCTGAGACGGAGCCGGAGAGGGAGGGAGGGGACAGCTGCGATTGCAAAATGAGCAGCAGCAGCGGCAGCGGCAGCAGATGCGAGGCAAAGCGGAGCCGCGGAGCCCGAGATCTCACAGCAACAACACTCGCGGAGCTCATTCATTCACCTCGCCTGCCTCCGCGGGGAAGGTCACACACACACACACACACACACAGTTAGCTGGACCCGAACCGAGCTGCTGCATTGAATCACCTGTTAGAGAGAGAGAGAGAGCTGGCGGACGAGTAGGGTTCGGGTCTCCTGAGGCTCTGCTGGGGCGCTCGCCTCACGGCGCTGAAGCGGCAGGGTGGCACGCGTCTCCACACACTAAAGCAACAGCAACAGCAACTCCCTCTAATCGCTGTGTGCCAAATGGTGCATTCACCTTATTTACCAGCCCACGTCAATACTGAATAAGGATGGATGGAGTCCAGAGTCCGAGAGCGTCAGTCAGGCCTGGCTGATGAGGTCTCTGGGCTGCGGCTGTGGGCAAGACGCAAGTTAGTCATGATATTATGACCCCCGTAAAAAAAAAAAAAAAAAAAAATCAAGAATACTTAGAATGACACGGGATTTGTCGTTTTATTGACCCCCCCCCCCCCCGCTGATTTCTTTACAACCTGCTTTGACCGACGTCGTTCTCCGTCTACCGGACTTGCATGTGCGTCCGCGGGGATCAAGAGGCCAAACAGCGCCGCGCGCTCGCTCGCTCATCAGCGGACCGGAAACACGCTTCGCTCCGCCGCTGGAGCCGCAGGAGCGGCCAGGAGCGGCCAGGAGCGGCCGCCGGGCAGCGGACGGTGGGCGCGCCGGGGTGTTTTCACACCGCTGTCGGTGATTTTCAATTGGATTTTGTCCGATGGGCGCTGCCAGAAGCTTTGGAAAAGCCCGGGGTTGAACTCTCTGAGCATGTTTTTTTAATTAATTTCAATTTATCTTTTTTTTTTTTTTTAAATTACAGCCGTTACATGGTGCATTTGGCTCCCAGAAGGCATTTTAAGAAGTCTTTCACGCACAAGTCAGGCTGTAAAAGTGTTTTTTGTTTTTTTTTTTACATGTAGGTCCATGTTTTGTTAATTTATTGTAATTCATTAAAACAGCCATCATGAGACCTGATGAGACCCGCACTACCAGAAATCATGCTGGCCTTTAAAGCAATTTAACCCCTTAAAAAAGAAAAAAAACAACTTTTTAAGCTTGCCTTATTCCATGATTGTTTCTTCTGGTCAGGATGGCCTTCCTGTTTCCGCTGTCGGCCCCTCCCGGTTTTCCAAGGCACACAACACATTATGGATCTATGTTTGAATATGCTGAGTCGTGTCCCTTTTCCGATGCATAACAGTGTTTAGGTTTGTGTGTGTAGGGTCTTCGGAAGTGAGGGGTTACAGAGTTAAAGCGTGGCGCTCATTTGGCTATAAGTTACTCATATATGAATATGCATTTTCTGAGTTGCACTTCCAGAGTAAAGACATAAAACTGCCACGACTGAGACTGCAGAAAGGCGTTAATTATGTCAGTTTTGATCCTCCACACTGTTCGTGTCATGATTCAACATGCTGAAGTTGTGCCATTGCAATAATGTTTGAATTCATATATTACATTTTAATATTTGCAGGGTTAAAATCAGGCTGTAGTTTATGTAGTTTATGTCATAAGTCCTCTAACAGCTTATGTGTTGTGATGTGGTGAATTGATTTGTGGGGTGGCCCAGTGCTGTTCACCACTGTCACAACAATAACACTGATTTATCTTCATGTGACTAACTTGATGCTGAATATTGTTGCAGGCTGGTTTTGGACCATTGTTACACATTAGCTCGGTGGTTAGCATTATACAGTAGTACATTGTAAGGTTAATCAATACTGAATTATCATGTCAAAAATGCTTGCATGCTTGTAATTTTTCGAAAAATGTACGTTATGTGGCAGAATGGATGCTGTGTTATAGTAACTAAAGGCGATTTACTGGATGGGACACCACAAATAGGTGACCCAAGTGAAACTCACCATTACCTTGAATAAATTAGGCAATTTCTCTGGTCTGAACAATACTGCAATACATAAATATTTCATTCAGAAATTCAGAAATGCTACATGCTAGTTGACCGTGATGTAACTTAATAAGTTGTGGGCGAGAACCACAGAGAGCTGCCTCAGATTACAGAGTGCCGGAGTAGAACTACACCATGGTGAACGCCAAACAAAGTGCAGGACATGAAAATCACAGATGGAGATGCCACAACTTCCAGCTTCCCTCGACATTTAGAGACACATAAAGAACAGCATGTTGAGGCTAATCCAACACAGTGAGCTACAGTTTAGCTAATGTTAGGTTAGCAGCTAGCGGGCTACTTTAAACCAATGAAGATGGAGCAGATAGCAAACACAGCGTCCACCGTTGTGTCCACCACAGTTCTCCCATTGTTTTACCACCGCGGGGCCTTTTCCAGTTTTTGTACAGCGATTATTTGCTTAAACCAACAAGATTACATGTCATCTTCTAAATTAGATGTTTGTGCAGTCGGCTGATTCTTCATTCACGGGATTTCCAGGTAACCCAATTTAATCTGGGGATGTTAAACTTTAAATTTATTATTTTATTACTCTGTTGTTAAAATGGTATTGCATCTGCTAAAAAGTGCACAAGCGTTTGTTAAGGTTAAAAAAAAACAAAGTTGAGGACTTAACCCGTTCGTCTTGACTAGAAACTTACTTGTGACTCCGTGTTTATATGGGAATTTCTTCACCAGCTTCGTTAGGACCATTTGATCATAACATATCACACCACACATCAAACAGTAGTAGAGTTTGATTGTGAAATATGGAAACTGGTGGTTGCCGCGGCCTCACAGTGACCCGAGCTCGTGTGAGGTTAATGGATTCAAGAGCTTCGTGATGTCACACAAACAGCAAAAGCTGCTTCAAAGGACTTTTCCACGCACCAACGAATCATCACATCCTCCGGGAAGAAGTCTTCGGTTTCCACTTGCAATTTTACACCCTCTTTTTTTCTTTTTTTTCCCTTTTTTTTTTTTGTTTTGTTTTCTTAAATCAGACAATTTTCGTAGTTCGGCGCGGACGCCATAAACAGGTGACCCATTTAAATTTTCTCTTTACGACATAATTGATGTGGCCCACGTCTCCTGCTCTCGATGCATTAACTCACACATGGGGTGAGCGAGTGAGTGAGAAAACAGACGCTCCCATGAAAAAAAAAAAAAAAAGGCCGGCGCATTTGTTCTTCGGTGAACTGGGTGGAAACATATGGCGTCTCGTGTGTCGCCGTACGGCGGTGACTCACACACACAGTCATACAAATTGTGGCCCCTGCTATCTCGCGCAGACCGTGACCCCCTGACTCTTGAGCTTGAAGCCCCAGGAGCAGAATTCCCCTCCGCTGTGAACAGAAAACTAGCCGCACAGTGCAGCCTCTTATCCCCGCTGACCACTCCTCGCACAGTATTCATTACTTTACACAATGGGTTTACACACTTTGTAGAGGTGCCGTTGTTGGTGGAGGGTTGAGTGCGTGTGTGTGTGTGTCTGTGTGTGAGGGTCAGCGGAAAAGTCGGCAAAAAGACAGAAGCAGCAGCGTGAAAATTCTTAAGGAATTCATGTGACTTTTGTCTTATGAATGCGACTACATTTAAATTTCCTCTCAAGATTTGGTCTCCTTTCACAGGCCGCCTAACAAGTGGAAGTGTGTCTTTCTTCAGCACACCCCCCCCACCCACCTTCCCTCTTCCTCCACCCACCCACATACACACACACATAGCCAGCTCCATTTCCCTGCATACATGCTGCACTTAAACACAGATTACAAGAATGAAAATGTGGTTAGTCTTAAAAGAGGAAAAAAAAAAAAAAGAGGAGGGGTTGGGGGACATGTGGGGTGGGGTGGGGGGGGCAATATGTGCGCATAACAACATCAGCTTGAGGAGAAATTGGACATAAAACCCTGCTGCTGCAGCTCAGACAGATAGAAACGAGGTCGGCCACCCACATTCTTGGCATGGAGAGAGGCCCGTTTCTCACGGTCTGAGGACAGCTTGTCAAGGGTCAGCAGTTTAGATTTAGCTCTGCAGTGGGTCTCCGCTCATTATTCCCCTCTTAAGCAAACCCTCTGTGCTCATCCGGTGGCCGTTTGGAGCAGCGACGCCGCCTCGCCAGTGCTAACAAGCTTTGCGCCAGCTTGTTAAGGAGAGCACGTATGTGGAGCACGCACGCCATTGCCGCGACTGAACCCAGCAACATTTGGAAGCACTAACAAAAATATGCATTTAAGAATATCGTCATTTAAGAAAATCGTCAAAAAATCAATCAAAATCAATATTTTTCAATGGACATTTTTCTCCTGTGGGCCAGACTGACTTACATGAGGTAAACGAGGTGCCACACGGACGATTTTAATTGAAACTGTTTCAAAAATCAACAGCTTTATGTGAGAAATGTTGACTTTGACTTTATCTATTAACTGGCAATGAAAGATATGCTAGCCAGCAACTTGAGGTAAGCGGTGTAGACAGCGCCCTCTGTTGGACTGTAGTAATATAGCAGTACAGATTGTGATTGCACTTGTTCACGTTTGGATTAATTAAAATTTTACTGCCTTTTATTGTTTTGAGGAAGTCACGGGTCAGAGAGTGATCATCCACGGGCCGGTTTTGGCCCCCTAGCAGTATTTTGCCCATGTGTGCTATAATTTTTAAATTATGAATCCATGATAAGTCTTCTTTTTTTTATACTGTATGTAGTTGTGTATTTGATGTGTTTTTGTCTTTTGGAATGATGCGTTTGTGTTTTTAATCGGACACTTGTTGAATTTTAAACGATAATGAGACGTTTCATGAGTTAGCCCCTCCCTCCATCGCACAGCCAATCACATTACCTGACCCGATGAAAATCCAGCCCCATGTGCATGTTGGTCTGTGAATTTATAAAACGAAGTGAAACTGATGTGCGTGCGCGAGAGTGTTGGAGCACGTCAAGTTTGGTGAAACACAACATAAAAGCCAGCTAATCACATTTAACACTGCAGAATTTGTCAGTGACTGACTCAGACGACTGCAGCTGCATACAACCTCCAGTTACTCCATTTCTGTGCAAAATGAAGATCGTGGCTTGGGTCTCTGAACACTGAAATCACTCCAGGATGAGATCGCTGCATCGCTGGTGTGAGGAAGAGGAATAACACATTTGCAACTTATTAACACTCAGACCAAACAGCCTCTTAAATGACCTGCTATGGCTGAGAGGTTCATCTTAGGTTACTTTGAACAAAGGGAAAAACATAGGAGTCTGTTGTGAGACCACCCAGAAACCCGATAGTCTATTAGACTTTTGACAAATAAAAGGCAGCTTTTGTTTTTCTGTCACCTTAGTGCCTCTTTCCTGGGAAAAATGCACTAAATTCCAATAATAATATAAGTTTCAGTGTCGGCGTGTTATAGTAAGATGTGGAACATCTTGTTTACGTGTAAAATGTAGCTCTCCAGGCATGACTGTGTAGGTTTTACTGTGTGTAATCATGGTAACATATATATTGGATAAACAGTGATGGCCCAAGTAATGTACCGAGAGGGACTCTATTAGACTCTTGTATGTCAATTCCTTTAGGTCTTAGGCTCCTCGTTAATCCAGGAAAATATCTCTATCTGAATAATGACCTTTTAGCCCATCCATTATTATTTTTTATTATCATTATTGCCGTTGTTATATCAAAGCTCAAATTCAACTAGCTACAGTCAAAAAAAATTTTTTTTTCCCGATAAACCCTGAAAAAGCAATACAGCGATAATGAGAAGGCAGCAGGGAGGACAAGCATTGGAGTTTCATTAAAACTGGAGGGATTTTAAAAAAAGAAAACCTATAACCTTGATATTAAGATAACAACGAAGCCCACCGCATAAACAAAAATCTACAGCATTACTGTAGAACATGAATCATGGCCTCGACAGGAGGTAACAGATAAGTCTGGTCCTGTTTTGAGAGTGGAGGGTTTATTACTTTGAGCCAATTGAAATGTCAAGGTCTGTGGAGTGTAAACACCGGGTTGCGGTTGGAGGATACTCTGGAGTGAGTGGTGCGATGGCGGCTCTCCAGACACCGATCACCCACCTTTAAGGTCAAAATGACACTCGGTAGATGAGCACAGCGTTTTCTCATCAAAACAGCAGCGGATAGACGGGAACACGCAGTGCCGCCGCGGCGGGCAGACGCTCGCTCTCTGCGGATGATGAATCCTCCCGACTCTGGTGATCCTCTTGACTTTTTCGCCAGCAGTGAAACATCTCAGCATCTCCTTTATGAAAAAAAGTTATGGCTCCCCATAGACGCTGGCGGGTTTTTACGAGCGATGCCTCCCAAACCTTGGGACGCGCCGTTCATCCCGCAGCGCTCCATCTCACACCGCCGTCTGGTCCAGTTTACGACCACGCGCGCGGCACTAATGAGCGCGCCCGTCAGCCTCGGTGTCTGGGCTAATTAGCAACCGCCGGCGGGCTCGGCCAAGATGGTGAGCCAGGTTAATGGCGGCGAGTAACGAGCGGCAAAAGCGGCAAGACTGCTGTTCGGGGCTCGTCGTAGCGCAGTTACGGTAATTGCAGGAGCGTTATTGGTAAATCGCCTCGCGTGCACGTGTGTGCTCAGTCTGGCACCTCATAATTGGGGAAATGCCAGAGAGAAAACCAACATGATAGATGCCTGGAATACAGTGGACGTAAAGAAATCCCAGTGGAATTGATATGGCGTTGTCCAATCAGTACACCCAGGTGTTCCCATCCTTACAATCGTTCGTCGCTGATGAACATCAATGAAAACGCAGTCATTTCGATGATATGAAAGTCCATCGAGAGGAAATCCGTGCGTGTTCAATCAGTGTCGATGCTAAATGAAGTCAGCGGGAGCATCAGATTTGCCAGCGTGCCCATATTTGTGAGAGGTGGCTACAGCGCCTTCAGACACCAGTGACATCATCACTGGCGTGGTGGAAGAATGACAGGGTTTTTTTTTTCTTTCAGTTTGGAGTTCCAGTCCGTTCTTTAACTTGGGAATCGATGGTCCCACTTAACGTGAGCCAAGTGGTGGTTCTGGTTCTGCGGCTCACGCACATGTCAACAGCAAGATGGTCCGCGGTGAGAATCCAAGATGGTCGCTGGAACTGAGGCATCCACGTTGTGGAGGAAACATCGGAAAGGGACTGATGAGTGTTTGAAGTGGGCTGCATAGAAATATGGACACAGGGAAGTCCGTGAATTATTCCAAATATCAAGGGCACTAATGTTGCCGTTGATTTCTGAATTTTTTTTTCTCTCACATATAAAATTTCCTAAACCGTCACCGCACAGTATACAAAGAACTCAGAGACAAGAAGAATCAAAATTAGATGCAGGAGGAACACTGCCGCTTTGCTTCTGTTTTTTTTTTAGGTTGCTCATCCGTCTGAGTCTTGTGAATGCAGCATCTTAGGGATGCCTTGAATGTCAGCTTAAGGATGAACTAATTGTTCATGTAAAGCTTTTGGAGGTAAAAAAAAAAAAGGTCAAAGGTCACTGTGACCGCAGCAAAAAACCCACATTTTTGACTGTAACTCTTAACGCAATACATTGATTATGACAAACGTCCTCACAAACGTCTAGAAAGATAGAATCATATGATGCAACAGTGCGACGTTTCGTATCCAAAAGGTCAAAGGTCAACTCCACTGTGGCCTGTGTCATTTTTTTGAATGCCTGGATGATATTCCTTCCAGTTAGGCATAAATTCCCATTTGGGCTCAGGGATGAACTGATAAGAGTCTGATGGAAAAAGGTCAAAGTCATTGTGACATCAGAAAGGATGAATTTGGTCATAAGTCACCTGCTGATTATGACAAACGTTTAATATGATGACATGATGGAGTGATGACATTTTCCAATGTTTGAAACATTAAATACAACTCATTCAAAGTCTTGGCTACATATATTATGGACAGACGTGATGTTAACTGTAACTTGATCGGTTGGAGGAGGAATACAGCCGCAGGGCGGGAATTCTAGTTTTCCTTAAAGGCAAAGTTCTTATTATTCTGTGTGTAAGATTTCCTTCGTTGTTTGAAAACAACTAAAACAAAACAAAACCTGGAGACCTGTTTGATCATCGCCGCCCTGCTGTCACAAACACTCATTATTGCAGCTCATGTGTATTAGTCCACAGCTGAAAATAGTCCCAGACAAATGCACTGTTTCTGCTTGTATGGGTGGCTTGCTAAAATAAAAAAAGAGAAATACTCATAAGGCATTTGTAATGATTTCCAAGGGAAACGCCGCATGAGAGTTTGAGATGTTAGAAAGTGTTGATAGCCTTGACTCCACCGTGAAATTTATTTTACATACGGCGCCGTTCACCTTTATTTTCTAATCAGGCACTGCGTCCGGCTGAAGTGGCCGACCGCTTCGTTCAAATCGCTGCTTTCCGTCGACTTCGCGTCGGCCCTCATCGTCGGCCATGTTTCCACGAGGCCCCGTTACTGTCAGTCACGCTGTGTCGTTGCATCATTTCCAGTCATGTCAAGTCATGCTCTTCTGGTTGCATGTATCTGCATGCAGACACTGAAGCTTCTGCACACATTTTAGATAACCCCCCCCCTCCCCTCGAGTTGTGCTTTGAATTCTAATGAGAGCTGAAAAAAAAATACACAACTGCACAACAGTTGGCGGCCACACAGGAGTCACTTCTTCTGTTGACATTTTTTTTTTTTTGGAGGGGAGGTAAGGTAGGGGGGTGTGCGGGAGGGACAGGGATTGGGTGGGTGGGGGTGGGGGGGTCATCGTGGGTGTGAAGCTTGTTCCTCAGTGGCCAAAAGAGGAAGTGGGATTTGGCGTTGATAGATTCTGCTGAGCTCTCTCGGGCCATAAATTTGCGTCAAGTGGCGGCGGCGGCGGCGGCAGCAGCACAGAGCTCGGATGCCAAGTCTCAGCTTGCCTGCGCTGTCAAACCGCCGGGTCATAAAGGGAACGAGAGCCTGGCGCTTAATTCGACGCATCCCGAGGAATGTCTCGGTGGCGACTACAAGTGTTCGGATCATCCACACGCGTTCAGCCACGCTTGTTTTTTGTGCCAGTTGTTCACTTCCTGTCTCTCATTCTCTCTGGGTTATTCAGACGTGGTGTTTTTTTTTTTTTTTTGCTGCATCAGCACTGACCTGGGATCTGTGTTATTTCCTGTCTTACGCTTAAACTACAAATCTCATTCAGTATTGATTGCTGCTGACTCTGGCAGAAATGAGGACAACTAAACATTAAACACAACAGTGAGCCCGGCAGGCACATTCTTAGGTGTTTCTAATGTCTATGCAGTTTGCTGCAAAAGCTTGTCCGTGCAGCCGCTGGCAGATTCTGTCTGTTTGGTATAAAATTCTGCCTCAAAAAAAAAAATAAAAAAATTCAATTGTGAATCTTTTCATCTGTCCAACAGTTTCTCACTTCTCTCGCCTTAAGCAGCATTATAAATGAAAATAAATAAATTGATTGACATTTTCAGTAACCCTTAATTCCATGTTTTTGCAGCCCTAAAACCTCAAACGTAAATCTTCTCACGTCCTTAGATCACTTTAGACCCATTTCCTCAGCCCTCAACATTTGTTGTCAATGGAAACTAGAAATTATCACCAGACACTTCCCAGTTTCAATGCTTTCATTATACTGCCTCTCACACTCGCAACACATCAACCAATTTTAGAAGTAGACTTTAAGACCTCGTTTGCACTGACTATAAATAGTTAATAGCTATTTGTTCCATCAATGCCCACTGAAGGACTGGCGTTGGATATTAGCTTCAGCTGCAAACATCATCTGAAATGGTCAGTGGTTCTCTGTGCTCGTCCCTTGCAAACACAGAAACAACCAAACTAAGTAAATGAATAAATCCGCAGCTCGCATCAATGTGAGAACTAAATCCTCATGTGAAAAGATATTCATGCTTTGAGGGTCAGTGCTGCTGGACTCAGCTGCCGAGTGGCACCAACACAGGAAAGCGACTCTTGGGCGACACCCCGTGGCCACCAGCTGCAACAACAGACTCCGCTGCAGCAAATAAAAATGATTGAGACAAAAAGAGATTTTTTATTATAATAGAGGATATAAAATAAATATACATGATTTTTTTCTCATGTAACAGTCATTTGTACAGTGGAATTTGGAGAAATTAGCTAAAAGCAGCTAAATTTTTTGTTGTTGTTGAAATTTTCCTGTGCTGAGCTATTGCTGCTTTAATATATAAATGCTATGAAAAGACAATACATTTAGGCCATATGTATATTTTAAACCTTTGTGCCACACACACACACACACGCATGCACGCACGCACGCACACACACGCGCACGCACACACACACAAATACAGAGACTGTAGAAGAGTGGACAGACACCCAACCTGCAAAGAGCTCACTATGCAGATCAATTAAAAAATGTTTTCATATTACTCTTTCCTCTTCCACCACACGTGATCATTGAGAGAACCTCTGATTGGAGAGTCGTTGAACCATGTTTTGTGAAAGGAGCCAAACGATGTGCGATGGACACTGAGGCCGTTGCATATTTGCAGATGGAGCGTCTGTCTTGTCTGTACAAAAATGTCAAAAGGTGGCGTCAATAGTTGCTAATGTCGAAAAAACACAGGCACATGCAATACTATCAAAAGGGAGGAAGTGTTAGAGGAGCGCGCCGCCTACAGGTGCGCCAGATGTTCTACGGGCATGTCCGTCCACATCGAGAGAGGAGCATCACCTGCTAAGCGCTGCCACGACTGTAGTGTCCGAAGCAAGACATGGAAAAAAAAAACGTGACACACTTCTTTAATTCACCACTAAATATTGGAGCAATAACAGAGCAGTAAAAGACAGGATCCGCATCGGTGTCTTAAGATTCTTGTTTCTATGTACAGCAATTCAAACACAGTACTGTACTTCAGCGCCGCGCCAACGGGAGAGGCGGTTCGCCCGTTGGCGCTGTTGCAGTCCTTGCAGGATGTGTGACATGATGAACTGCGGCCTCTGACGTCCAACAACGACATGCTACACGGCGGCGGCCAAAACGAGCTGAGCGGGAAGCCGCCGGAATACCGATGACGCAAAAACAACTCAGAGCAAATAGACGGGAACCCCCGACCGGGTCCCCGCGACAGCATCGAGAAGACGGACTACTTAAAAAAAAAAGGCACCATCCACACAAATGAAAGCGAGGATCATCATCATTCCTGTGGAATAAACAAGGCGTAACCCTCATCCACTGAATAAGGAGGTGGCGTGAGCACATTCAGTAACTAGACATGTGAGCTTACAGAGGACGCAAGAGTAAAGAGAGAGGTCCCGTTCTACAGCTACCGTAGTTAAGGCAGAGGACAAGTTGAAACACGGGTGTTATTCATAGAAGTATGGAAATAATAAATATGATTGTATACTATCCATATATATGCATTTCTGTACAATAGTTCATTTAGAGTACATTTCGAAGGATGCTGCGGCATTAAGTGAGCGCCGCCGTGGACTTGCAGACTCTGACTGGAGGAACGGAGACGCATCAGAATGGGAGAAGCCTGCTGACGCAACACTGAGCAGGTGAAAGCTTTCGTCTTTTTTTTTTTTTTTTTGCATAGGAATCAACTCTCAATAATACTGCTGAGGGGAGAACCGACAACACGTTGAATCCTCACTGCTGCTACTTTGTTTGAAATTTACATACTTAAGGGGGGAGGAACCTTCTCATACCTCTCCTACCCCCTTGCCTCCCACCACCACCGTACTGCCTGAACACCAGAGAACCAAGCAACAACAACAACAACAAAAAAGCTAATTTACATGATTCTTTGCATCCATTACCCAAAGTTTGACTTTAAAGCTGCACCAATAAAAGCTTTGAAGTTAACAACGAACGAAGGTTCATGTACAAGCGACAAAACCCAAGGAGAACAATCCTATCGTTTTTTTTTAGCTTCTTTCGGCTGACTGTTTTGGCTACGCAGCCCTCACATTCGTTGCAGCCTCACCCCAGCAGTTTTCACCTAAAATCGTCAACGTGCCAGCGAGCACACCGTAAACATCGAGCGGCTAGAGAGACAGATGTTTTCCCTCAGGAGCTGCGAGGACCGATGCAAAGCTGAAAAGATAACCGCTACTGTCGTCTGTGGGTTTGTAGCGCGAGAGTAAGGAAAAGCTAGAAAATGAGGCCCACTACAAACTGGTTCTTAGACGGTGGAGGTGTGACTGTCGGCGGATGATAAGAGCACAAACACAATATGGGTACAAATGTACAAGACCCAGTCCGTTACAGTCTTTTAGCGCTGTCGTTTGAAAAGCAACACCACAAAATTTCTTTCCACTTTGCGCAATTCAACATTTCAGCACTTGTGTTCCGGGGGATGAAACTGACACTCAAAAGAGCCGGAATGATGATGATGATGATGATGATGATGATGAATGCAGCGAGTGTTCAAAAATCCCTCGAATTCCATGTTTTTGTGGTTGTCCTTTTTTTTTTTTTTTTCATTTAAAGGTGGAACCCGAACACAAACACTTGCAGGTGTGACGACGTGACAAAAAGAACCACGGACATCACATCAGTCGTCACTTAGGAGCCCGCAGGGGCTGACTGGGACGCGAATGCATGTTAGTATCAGCGTGGGGAACAGTAAGCCATAAAAGCAGAGGGATGCAAGTAATGAGCAATCGATATTCTTACGCTATAAGTTTACACCTAAACACTCACATCTTGCAGGTTTTTGGTAAAGACAGCTTGAGCTCCTATTTATATAATTACAGTCGCAGTCCTCTTTTCAGTCACTAGGTGTCAGTGCGTTTTTCATATCCTCTGTTCCCACCCTCTCCCCGTAGATGCGGGTGCATCTGTATCCGAGCAAACGGCAGCTCCGGTTACAGTTGAGTCATTGGGTGCACTCTTTAACACAACCTGCACAACAGCCTGTCATGTGACCGGGCAGGACCGGCGAGGGCGGAGCGAGCCGGTGAATGAGAGGGGAAGATGGCATGAGGAGCAAATCCCGCTGAGGGAGGATCTGCCTCTGAGCGGAGTGTCGACTGTTTTATTCGCCTTGGCGGTGGAAGAAGCAACTTTTTTTTTTTTTTTTTTTTTAAAAAAAGAAGAAAAAAAAAAGAGACTCCAGCGTCCTACAGGAGTCAAAGTACAACGGTGTTTTCACCAAAGGCTCTCTTCATAGTGTGACATCTACACATGAACAACTGGATTATCATTATCACTTATGTATTTACATGCAAGTAGCCTTTTTTTTTTTTTTTTACTGTTGGAGCTAGTGTTTGACAACAATTACAACAACTGCGGCTCCGGCAAAACACGAATCGTTTGATTTTCAAAAGATACTTTCCTGAAACACTCCTCTTGCACGGCTATATGAATGTGTCGCAATTCATATGCAATCAGACATTTGTATGAAAAATTCCCCTAAAGGAGGGGGGAAAAATATGGTGGTGTAAAAAGTACAACATTACTGTCTGAAATGTAGTGGAGTATTGTTAAGTAGCATCCAATAGAAACACTGAAGTACATTGTTATTGTACTTTTGTGGGTAAATGTACTGCATTACATCTCACCACTTGTTAATTCAAACACAAACCAGACAGGTGGTAGGAGAATGACTTTAAAGGGCCTCCTGCACATTTCCATCCATACTGTTGCTGTCTTGTATTAAAGGACACACCCAGTGTTTTAAATGTGCCACAGACTTGACCGTGTGTCTCTGCTCGGCCTGATGGGCAGGAAGGAAGAGGACACCGGGTTTTTGCAGCCATGAGACTCAGGTTTGTCCCGGCTCTTTGCAGATGGCGTCAGCGGTCAGTGCAGTTCTAGTGAGTATAAATGATAAACAACATGCTTCAAAACACACACACACACGCACGCACGCACACACGCGCAGGCACACACGCGCACAGACGCTCACAATAATGACAACAACACCTTAAAAAAAATGATTTGACATCAGGCAGTAACAGTCTTAAGAAGCTTCCGGGGTCTGGGGGGGGGGTCTGTGTTTGGGGCGTACTGTTAGCTGCCCTGGATCTCGATGCGCACGTTCAAGTTCAGAAAAGTTCAAACTCTTGAGAAGATGGTTGTCAAAGCGTCCACCCGCAGCTCCCGGAAAGGAAAAACGCTCTGGAGGTGGTGACGTCAGACATCCTGACGACGCTGCTGTGCTCTCCGGCATGTCGGCAGAGAGAAACGGAATATACAGAAGTCGGAGCTGTAAAAACACTTTTCTGACGATCCAAATCCAAATCTAGAGAAAGAGCTCTGAATGTAGAAACGCGACAACAAGAAGATTACGTTGAAATGCGCATTTTAATATTTCCCTGCAATTCTATCAGCTGGAGCGCTGATTCTTCTGTGTAGAAACGTTGACTGTCTGGTGTTTCGTGAAGGGACAGGGGAGGTTCAGTTTGACCTTTTCCCCCTTCTCGTGTGATTATCCCGCCATAGGGCGCTTCCTCCGCCTCCACATGTAATATTTACAATGACATCAACTATCAAGGTAAACTTGCAAAGTCTCGCAAAAGAGCCAGGATAAAATCAAATAGAAAAAAGGTGCTATATAAGGAACAAATATGAGCTGCAATCCTTCCCAGTGAGGAAGTGTGTGTTCGTAAGTGCCATGGTCATGAGTCCGACGCCTTCACATTTACAATATCGGAAAAGTTTTCACCAGCAAGGCAGAACTCGCTTCCCTGCAGGGGTTTTTGGTTCCTATGTCTGTTTGCCTCTATGTGGCAGTGCCGCTGGTCGCAGGTGAAAAGGTGGGCGGCTGAGCTGGAATGATGGAATGCACCAAGGGAATTCCAGCCCGGATGCAGGAGCAACTGCCTCGGCTGGAGGAGGAGCGGAGTCCTCTGCTGGTTCGCTGGTAGCCTCAGTAACGGTGGGTCGGGTGGGAATACTGGGAGCTCTGCTGAGATGACGACGAGTATCCCATGGTGCTCTGGGACTGAGAGGAACCTTGGACGTTGCTTTGGTAACCAAGGCGGGAGCTGGAGTGCTGATGGAGACACAGAGGAGGGCGAAGGGGGGAAAAGGAGAACACAGCGGTGAGCTGATGCAACTGGAGCTAATTGGAATCAATGAAATCTTCAGATGTCAAACATGTCACTGGGCTTTTGTGAAGGGCTGCTGGTGGTTCATCTCCGGATTCCATTTCAATCTAGCCATCACTTAATTTCATCCTATTATTGTGCTGACATTTTTCTAAAATGTCATGATCAACCTCTGAGTGACACCAAAAATGAGTGACTCTGACCGTTGACATAATCAGTTCATTCTTGAGTCCGAGCGGACATTTGCACCAAATTTAAGGAACTTATGTCCAGGCCTTTCAGAGAGAAAAGGGGCCAAATCACAATAAAGTAGAGCTTAGAAGACCGATGAGATTCAAAATGTCACTTCATCATTTTAGACATCGGTGTGAAATTTTGTAATAATCAGTGTATGATGGCGAGAGTCTCGTCTTGTTCCACTTATGCGGGTCCAGCTTGCGGGGGCAGCAGTGACCTGCCGTCCGATCCACATTGCACCAGAACCATGTGGTGTCTCCTGCAGGTGGTGGACCTGCTGCAAGACGGACTAATGTCTCTGCCTCGAGCTGGACCTGACGGGACCCCATGGGCGAAGGCCCGGCCACCAGGCACTAGCTGACAGGCCCTAAGTCGTATGGTGGTAGCGCTTTGTGACGACACCTCATCTTACTTAAACTGTCGTCTTGATGATACATTTAGTTTTATCAACAATTCTGTCATTCTCTATATTCCTGATGTGATTTCTGCACATACAATATCAATTGCACCTCTGTCCATCCTGGAAAAGAGGCTCCTCCTCATCTGCAGCTCTTCCTGAGGTTTCTTCTCCATTTTTTTCTCTGTTAAAAGGGTTTTTTTTTTTTGGTGGAGTTTTTCCTCACTTGAATCAAGGATCTAAGGACAGAGGATGCTGCTCACTGTACAGATTGTAAAGCCCACTGAGGCAATGCGATTGTGAATCTGAGCTATATGTTTCTCCGCTGGGGGGTCGTGATGGCTGAGATCCGGCTGTAAAGGGTGACCCAGACAATCACGCTACTGGGAAAACATGGACACCCCCAGCTGGCCAGTAGGCTTGAACCCAGCAAACTTATTATGTCTTGCTCCAAAGCAAATAACGAGACGATGAATGTTTAAAGCGTATCGTTTCGGCGGTCAACATCAGACGTGTAAAACAGGGTTATAGCCCGCTATTAAACTGGTGATGGCTGGCATTTAAAGGGAATTCCCCCGGTTTTTACACTCAACATCAGTGTACTAGTCATGTGAAAACCAGTCGTATAATAGCAGCTTTGTCATGTGTGAGTGGTGACATCACTGGTGGCATCTATACTTAATGATGGCCTCCGGTAAACACACAGAAGCTCCGTTTCTGTTGAGAGATTGTGAACCAAAAATTGCATTGTCTGGACAAAGTACTTCCACACTGTCTGACCACAATGTCAAAATATCCCAGATACAGATGCTGCCATCTGGTTCTGGTGATGTCACTGGGAGCCAGATTCTGTGCAGCAGCGATCAGTAAAGGGAGCCTTTTTTTTTTTTTTTTTACCATAAATAACAAATCTGTGTTACATGTAGACGTCATAAACAGGAGTCAGTAAGCGCCTCTGTGGCATTGGTTGTTTCACTAATGAATCACGAAGGCACATCCCCTATCTTATAGCATTAAATGATGACCGGGATCTTTTGGCTTCACTTTTAGGAGCCGATCAGCCATGACATGAATGGCTCTGCATGTTTCCCATAAAATGTAATGCAACAGCCCTGCAATAAATTCACACTTCAGGAGGAGTTTCATGTTGAATTTTTGCTGAATCGGTTTGAGAGAGAGGTTGGCATATCTTAACGGTTGCTACTGGGGCTGTAGTTTGTGAAGCTGTTGAACTGTGCTGGGTTATACTGAGACGTGACCCTAATATTTTGGTCATCCCCTTCATATGCAATAGGGTACTAAGATAGCTTCCTGGAAGAGATGGTGTATATGGCCACTGAACCCTCTATGCTTGTCAGGCCGCTGGGAGGCACGGAGGCACAAGCGCAGAGGTAAATGCACTGAATCCGGGTGGACCAATTACAGCAGTTGCGATCTGTCCTGCCACATCAGGCTGCAGTGTCGGCCACACGGCTGCAGCGCGGGCCACATGTCCACAGTGGAGGCTATGTGGCTATGGGGTGGACTGCATGGCTACTGTTTGGGGCAAGGTCGCTGCGATGCAATCTACAGCTAAGTGGCTACAGTGTAGGCTATGTGTCTGCCTTTGTTGTGTGTGTGCCTTTGTTTGTTCGCAGTCTTTGGGGACCCGCTGCTAAGAGTTTCTGTACCTTACTGCCACCGATTGTCCGTTACTCGGGCAGCATGAAATGACCTGCCGAATAGTGTTGAAACGCTAATGACAGGGTTAAAAGAAGCTGATTGACCTTAGCTGACTGCTTCCATATCTACACCACACAGTCCAGGTCATGTGCAGCCCTGGCTCTATTGGGTGAGAGTGATGGAATGGTGCATTGTTGGAGAGCCTGCAGGGAAGCGATCAATGCGGGTAAAGTAGGAGGCTGTCGGTGACGGTTTGTCGTCCATGCTGCTGGTTTATTTATACATCTGCTGAGCCCGACTGCGACCAGCTGTCTCACTTGCACTGCTGCTATAAATATCTACCGTATTCAGTGCGTGCGGTGTTCGTGCATGCGTGTCGCCCCCAGGTGGCCCAACCAACACAGCACATCAGAGAGAAGAAGCAGTAGAGGTCAAAGCAGTCACCTATATCACACATACCTCTTCTCAGCTCGACCCCACCTTGATTTCATCACACTCACTCAATCAGTTCCAAATGTGATAGGAGTCAAGTCACAGATGCAACAGATGACAGAGACAGAAATAGTCCTTATCAGCTGGGTGGCAGGTTCTGCCTGCCGGCCGATTTATGGTTCTGTGTCATATCAGCGCTGTAAGGCCAATACAGAGCTCTGCGCAGGTTGTGGAGGTGGAGGCCCTGCTGTAACTTGCCCATGTACCTCCCAAGCTTCAGCCGCCATTGTTTGAAGTCGAGGAAGCAAGACAACGGCATCAAACCGCCACTGTCACCTGGCATTTTGGTGGTGTAACTGCCACTTGCTGGGCTCCACGTCGACCCTGCACAGGACCGTAATCTGACCTTTAACCGTGCATGTGAACACGCGCACACTTGACTGCTGAAATTTCCTTACACAGGCGCATCTAGAAGAAGAATGTGCGGCATCTCCAGTCTGACCACATCTGCCTGTGATGCAGGAAGTAAATAAATCAGCCGGCTGGGAAACAATTGTGGTAAAATAAAACTAGACATGTGAATGACATCTGTAACTTCACTAACCTGCTAACAATATTCTACAATGATTTATCAATTAAATGTTTATTCTATAATATTGGTGACACAAATTTCTGTGGACCTCAAGGTGATAAATTCAGATCAGCCAACAGTCCAGAAATGTCAAAGAAATATCAAAATGGTTACAGTTTAATTTTCTTTTGACTTCACTAAATATTTCAGCATTTTATCAAACTGCACAGGAGAATTGCAGATACGGACACCTCGGTTTCATGTAAGTTTTTTTATGTTAACACTGCAAAGAAACAGCAAAGCTACGGACACACATCCTGTGTCGCTGATCTGCTCCTCTTTCTAACGTGAAAAAGACAAAATGGTGGTCAGAGGATGCTGAGCCGAAGATCAAATCAAGAGTTTAATACCAAAAGAAAAACGCACTTCACAGCTGTCGTCGCAGTACGCGTTTGATCACACCGACATGAGTCAGGTCAGGAAAAGACATTTCATTTACTGCCAGAACTTGGAATTAAAGTTCACAGGAAACTTTCAACTCTCATGCTTCAATTATGGTGCAGGGACTCGTAATGACTATAAAACAGCTTCAACCACGATGTAAATAAGATATCAATGTTTCGTCTGTTTCGTCTGCATTAAATAACAGAGCTTTTCACTTCCCTCCTTGCTGAAATCTAGTTGTAATCCTTTTGGTGGAAATTACATAGTAGTTGAAGATGTAGCTTTATTACATCAAGCCGCAATTCAGAGGACTGCATTACTTCAGTGGAAAACTGGACATGGTCGTTTTTACACTGCTGCTTATTATCTATGACTGGATTATTATGAACACAATTCCATTAATCACCAAAATCTATGTGTCATTATTAAGAAAGGGGACTTGGCAGTTCCCTGAGACGGCTGGTCGCCATGGATACATTACCTACACGGGGAGTGTTTTCTGGGACTATTTTCAGCAGCAGATTAATGCCGAGGTGCGCGTTAAATGTTGAGGTGGTAAACCACTTGCATGAGGCGGAGGGAAGATGCTACGGCGAGGTTCATGGCCATTCGCTTGCAATACAGAATAAAACAATATACAAATTTGTGGTGAAAGATCTCCACAGAGGAACTAAAGTTAATGAAGCAAGAGCTTCCTGCTGCCATGACAGAGAATAACTAGAATAACGAGCCTTGATAAATCCAAACCACTTAGTCGCAGAAGACTTTAGATTTCAGTGGAGCTTTGGAGGCAAGTGAAGGTCTGGGGCCATCACCATAACATGTTACAAAGTGTTGGATTGCGTTGAGTTAGGCCAAAATGCTCTCAAAGTAGGCTTATGTTTTATATGATGTTTATTTTAATATATATTTTTTTATTCTTCATTTCAGTCTTCCTCTGCTGCGTCCTATTCTTCAAAGTATTTGTATTCTCAAAATAAATTGGAAGAAATGTTAAAATCAGCCACCGGCAGTTTTCCCTCTGACGTTAGCTCAGTTTATCAAATTGCCTGCAAGTTGCTCACTCAGCTTAGTTGATTATGAATCTCTGACAGCTGCGCTAATTAGCTAGAGATTGGTTGCGGTTTAATTGGCTGTGACTCAACTTGAGCACAACTTTGTGTGCATTTAATGGCTTTAATGAACAATAGCTGGCCAATCAGAAAAGAGGATTCACCCAGACCAGAAGTGTTGCTCTGGTTTGTTTGTTTGGAATCACAATGGATGAGTGTCACTCAGGGCCACAGTGCGGTCACTGATGTGTGAAACTCTGGCACAGAGAAGTCACACATGATACTTGTTATATACCTTCGTTGAAGGTTTTGATATTTTTTTGGGGGGGTCAGAAAAAACAAAAAACGTCATCAGCCCTCCCCTTCACTCTGAAATCTGAGGGTGCTTTCACACCTAACCAGTCAAAACAGACTCAAGTTTGTTCGTCCAATTCGTGTTGTTTGTTTGCGCTGGTGTGAAAGCTGTCAATCAGACCCTGGGCGGGACAAAACAACGGTGCCAAGACCGCATGAACAGGTGGGTTTCGGTCTGCTGTCAACTGGGCAACCTGTTTGTGTTGAGAACCTGATCAAAGCTCGAGCCGACCCAACTGCAAGAAGCACTGAGCTTTTTCTGGATTAAACCAGCCACCATAGCTTGTGGTTCTATACATCAACACATTATTTTGATTGGTCTCCAACTGCGAGAAATGGAAACCATGTAATAAGAGATGACCTGGACCAAGACCAACCATTGCTGTTGTCCATCCATTGAGACATTCTAAAGTGTCTTTAGAGAATCCACAACAGGACTCAACTAGTATTTATCTCCTGCAAGGAATGTCTAACCAATTAGAGAGCAATTTTCCTTGCGCATCATCAATTTTGGTCCTCTAGAAAATGAGTTTAGGCCAAACTGTAATTTGTAAATGTAATTCATTGGTCAATAATACAAGACCGGAGTAAATGAACTGAAGATGTGAAAATGCCCCAAGTACCCATCAGATGTTCTGCATCATCGTTCTCACCTGATACTCTGACTGCAGCACCCCGGTGCCTGAGGAGGTGCCAGAGGGCCCAATCCGCGGTTTCTTGTTAGGGGGCCCCTGATCCTGGCCGTGCTGCAAACCCCCGCCAGTGGTTGCCCCTGTGGCTCCGGTGGTGCCGTTGGTCTGGGCCGAGCTCTGCTGGGTAGGTGCCTGCTGGGTGGCCGTCTGCTGCTGGTTCTGGGCTTGAGTCTGGCCGGCAGTCTGCTGGTGCTGCTGCGTCTGGTTCTGCAGACACACGGAGAACCAACAAAAGCCCAACAGAAGTGATTACGACTACAGCAAATCTGATTAGGAAACCAATAATAAATAAGTGTGTGTGTAATCAGTGTGGTTGCTTGCTGGTAATAGTCTTTTTGTTCTGGCTTGTGTGTGCTCAATCTTTAACTGTACACTGTTTTCTTCTGTTTGTGACCCACTTTCACACGGAGGGGATAAAAATGCCCTCCGAAGCTGAAACATCACCACACAAAAACACTCGAACTGAAACACCAAGTGACACATTTTGAAGTGTTTGTGTTCATTCACTGAACAATATCATATTATGTCTTTATGCGCGATGTGATATCCTTTAATCTTTCCACTTTGAAAGGTTTGCTGCAAAGACAATTTTCGGTCTGCACTGCCACCTCAGCGTGTAACACCTCTCCTCCTCGCCTCGCCTCAGATCAGGTTTTGCTTTCCAACAGCAGCTGCTAATGATGGAGGAGCTTCTCAGAAGGAAGCTTAAACTCTCTCAGAGCCATAACTCTCCGGCAATTTAATACCGTGAAGCGAGTGTTTGACCGACTGACTCATAACACTGTAAAAATAACTGAAAAGAACCCCCCCCAAAAAAACAAAGCAGAGGCTGCAGAACCAGCCAAGCTGTCACATGTAAAATGTTCAGATGCGAAGACTTGTTTGTAAACTATGTTCATCTTTCCCAGTTCAAAGCAGCTCCAAAGCTGACAAGCTTTAATTAACATAAAGGTATTCACACGGGCAATAAAGTTAGAGTTGGTGCGTCATTTTGGTGGAATATTTAACCTATGAGAACAACTGAGAAATAAACACAGACCACTCGATTCAAACCAGCTGCTTCTTGTGCTTTGAAAAACTGCATTCATGTGAAAATTAATCTGAGGGTAGGCTGGAGCTGCAGACGTGACTATTCATTATATAAGGAGTCATGTTTCCCGCTATGTACCATATTTTTAACTAAGATTTGATGAATAAGGTGGCCATTTGTTCATTTTCCTCAAACCGTTATCTTTTTAATGTCACAATATATGTATCAATCCTTGTCGACACGTAGCTTCCTTGTTTTAACAGTGTGAAGCATTAAACCAGCAGCATGATTCATCCGCTCATTTAACATTCCTGCATCACAGAATGTTCCAGCCTTAATGGTTAGGATACGTGTCTTGGATCGCTGATGCCAAAGTGACACCATCAATGTTTCGTCTGCATGAAGTCGACTATGACATGCACAATTGATCAGTCTTCCTGAAGCTCTTCCAATTTGTCTTTTTATCAGTCCTGCGAGAGGTTTTCGACTTGACCTTCGGCGGTCCCATTCCTTAATGATGTCACAAACTCAGGAAACTGCTACCTGAAAAAAATGTTCCGATCTTTTTATAGCCTAGAGTTATTTGAATGGTCTGAGTGCAGGACAGCTGTTTGGAGGAGGCAGGATGGCAGGTAATTGTTTTCAATAAAACTTTCAAATTAGCAGCAGCTAATGACAAGTGCAAAGAGGCCATAGCCGCAACGAGCTAATTAGAGCATAAAACCATTATGTTTTCTGTTACTCCATTTTTTTTATACATCTATTAAGATCAAATTAACTATCCATTGCTCATAGTTTTTTAGTTACCAAAAAGACTGTTATTTACATCAATTAAATTAAAAATCCAACAAAATTTGTTTACTCTTGCAGAAGTGCTTATGCAAATGTCCCCCTGCCAATAAGGCTATAAGCTCAAACTGCTTTACCATCACTGTTGCTGCATGCGCGTGTTTGAGCACAAATCAAGAGTCTGGCAACATTTCAAACTGGCAAGTATTGTCAATATAAGTTTAAATAACTTTCACAAGCAGAAAGAGTAACATGTGAAACTACTGATCTCCAGCTATGAGGCTTATACGGCTAACACATAATGTTAGATCAGCGTGAATAATAATGATCAGCCAATCAGAATTAGGAATTCTCTGTGGCTGTAGTTTAACTCATAATCAACAAAAAACAACGAAGGTGGAGAACCGGGTGTGCGTTGTTCTCAGCAGACTTTAAGCTATAATAATAGGGTGAAATCCTGGACCGGGTCTTCAGTTCAGCTGGATCATCCAAACTTAACGCTGGTCTTAACGATGCTCTTCCATGTGAACGTCCACGCAACTGTGGCTGTTGCCTAGCAGCAGGTTTTGTTAGGATGCATTTTTGACAATCTTTCGCTATCTTGCAAAATTTGTGTCTAATCATTTTACATTTAAGACTTTACTGACGGGGAAAGAAAAATAACATGAGTACCAAGTTGTAAAACAAAACAACTAATAATAAAAAAAAAGAAGCGGTCCAATGGAGAATTTTTACTGAAGCCGCAAACAACTTTTTTTGACTCATACAGCCTACATTCCCAACAAAGACTAACCCAGATGGATGTAAGTCATCGTCATTTTAGCTATTGTCAAAGCAATCGACATGGCCTAGTGTTGGACTTAATGTCTGCTCCTCTTTAGGATCAAAATAGCTTAAGCCCATATGGGAAACCTGTGAGATTAGACTTCGAATGCCAAATGCCGTATAATTTATTTTCTCATACAGCAGAAGTGGACCATTACCTTCTCTGTTTTCTCCTCGGGTTCATCTTCATTGAGGAATTCTCGCTTTGGGTAGGGGATCTGGCACCCAGCAAACACACTGGAGGCAGGAGAACAAGTAAACGATTGAAATCACGGTGGCAGGTTAAAATGCTTAAAGGCCTGAATCACTGCCTCTTGTAACAGACAAAGACTCACTCAGTAGTCGGTAACGGGTCCTCCAGGAAGTATGGGTCCTGCAGCGCCTGCTCTGATGTAATCCGTTTAGTGGGGTCCATGGTGAGGAGTTTCTGGAGCTAAAAGCAAAGAAGAGCTGCCGTGAAGAGCTACTCACATTCTTGGTCAGGAAACACAGGAAACGGGAAACACACCAGAATTGGAATGAAACAAGGACTTTGAGGTATTAATGGTGACTTGTCTATAAGGGTGTTCACCCCAAAGCTGCTAGTGGCTCTGTGGCTGTTCCACCGTCCCATATGTCACTGGGGACAGCGAACCACAGCTAACGCCAAATACCAGGGAGGGGGAGCTATACCTGGTTTTGGTTCCTCTCTGACATAAACCACACCTAGAAAAAAGTGAAAGTGAGGCATGTGGGAAACACTATGATCATTACTGATGTGATCACATTTAAATTTAAAAATCTATAGTGCTGTTGTTTCCACTTAAAGGTAACTTACAGGTATCATTAAGGTTATACTGTATCGGTTGAAAATGGTTAATGCTTGAGGATGGTAGACATGAACATATCAGTGACCACACCGGGTGGTGTTTGGTTGTGACCTCAGCTGTTGGCAACATGTCAAATGCAGTATATTGGTGTCAACATCTAAGGTGAGAAATTAGTGATCTCGCCGTGAGCTGCCCTGTACGACAGTTTGATCAGACTTCCATGAGCTGTGCTACACCAACCTCGTCTGCATAAATGTTGAACTTGCAGTTAGTCATACTGATGCAAATTCATATACGTGAAACGATGAAACTTCAACATGTAAGGGCTGTTAGTCATGATGCGGAGTGGGGCGGCAACAAGTAATTGATTAAATTTAAAATGGATGATAGAAAAAAAAAAAAAGCTGTCAATGATTTTCATGTTATGATGCACTGTGGCGACGTCTCCTCAGGCGGTGCAGTCAGCCAGCCAACGCCACACGCTGAATGGCTCACATGGTGAATTACAGGAAATGGCGTCACCGCCTTTATTGCTTGAGTAAAACTTTTTGAGAGATGACAGCGGCAGGGCCTCACAATCCAGCGAAGAAACGCGCAGACAAGCCATAAAGAGCAGAAATACCTTCAGTCTGTTTGCTCTCTGTTTTATAATGATTATGTTACATTTGTGATGTGATCGCCCCTGATCGATCGATTATCCACAGATTAATCAGTTATCAGTTATTTGCAGGCCTTGCGGCACATCAGAACACTATGTTCTATTGTCTTGTCATATTTGCAATGAGGCTAAACAACAGCTGCAAAAACTTCCCCCCAAAAATTCAAAAACTTGATTAAAGTGTGTGTGTGTGTGTGCGTGCGTGCGCGCGTGTGTGAGAGAGAGAGTTCGCGTGTCTGAGAGTCTGTGTGTGTGTGTGTGTGTGTGTGTGTGTGCTTACCAACAGGAAAACTTTGCTATCTGGTTTGACTTTATGCTTCTCCATGTATTTGATCAAGCTGCTGTTTGCATACCTGTTAAGACAACAGACAATATCCCATATTCTATTTATTTGATGTTATTCATCAGACTGGTCTCCTCAGTCAGATCACCGTCGCATCACTTACGTTGTCCTCCTGAAGTCTTTCTGCAGTGTGGGATATTCTGGCATCTTCCTGATATCTTCCCAGTCTTTATCTGTGGAGGACAAAAACACACTGGGTGCTCAAGTGTCCACGCGGCTTTTTGATTTTGCTGTTGCACTGTGATGGCTAACAGTCGGATGGTGATTCGTTCCACGACCGTCACCGCTGCACTGGCCACATGCAGCCGCGTTGTCTTGAACAACTTTGACAGAGCTTTGGAATGTTAGAACGGTTCGCTGAGCAAACACTGAGCGCTGAAATGTTTTTGTTTTTTTTGTTTTTGTTTTCACAGGCCGCAAACATGTGTTCGTTTGGGAAGAAGAATAGAATGCAAAAAACATGACAGAATTATCAATGAGCACTTGTCAGGCGACGGAAACAAATATCCAGAGCTGATTCTTTCGTCTATTCATTTAGTGGATGAAAACAAAAACCTGCAGTGGTTTGATGTTTGTCTTCCATGAGTCAAACTTCCCCGTTCGCTCCTGTGAGGAAACATGTGACCCAATGCTTCTATTGTTTTAAACCGAGTTCATGTACAATTAAAGATAACGCTGAATCACCGCAGTGGCCGGTGGAGGCTGTGTGAGGCTGTGTGTATTTGTGCAGACCTGCGGGGAAACCCATGACGCTGAATATCCTGTCCAGCTGGTCATGATGGAAGGGATTACTGGTCTTGATGTCTTCCTGACGACAGTGAAAGATAGGCTCTGATGTCAGCAGCTCTGCAAAGATGCACCCAATCGCCCAGATATCTGGTTCAGACACACACACAAACACGCACACACACACATTAGCATTAGCATTAGCAGCAGCTGGTTTCTGTTTTTTTTTTTTGCCTGCATGTACAAGTGGACTGCTGATCAGTGATCAGCTCTGGTTCTTCCTTCACTTCAAAATACAAAAATGCAATCTAGGTTTTTTTCTGCGGTTTTTCAAACTGGGGTATGCGCAGTCTTCCACAGGGGTCTTAAGCAAAATGAGGGAGAGCATAGCTTCACTTTTATTTAAATGCTTGTTACAGATTCGCAAATGCAGCCTTTCACAAGCATCTAAACACAAGAACTGTGACACCAAATCACTGAACTGATCTTTAAATATACTCTATAATTTGAATAGTTTGAAACATAGTTTCTTGCCATTTCAAAAAAGCCCATAGTAGCAATAACGTTTTTTTTCTATTCTGTTTTGTTATTCTTCTGATCTTTGTCTTTTTATATGTACTTGCTAATTTATGGCTTTATCCATGGCTGTGTTACTTTATATTTGACGAAGAGGCTTAGCTGGGATAAACGAGAAAATGGGGGAGAAAAATCACATAAAAACTGACAATAAACAAATATTAATAATGCCTTATGAATCATGTTTGAGGATCAGATCAGGGAAGCTGAATCAGATCGCTTGTCATGTCTTTAATACAAATTTGCAACATCAACAAAACATCACTGCAAACGGAGCTGTCAATCATGGTTATAGCGGTCATTTGGATTATAATTTCTCTTTTTGTTTTCAGTTTAGCTTGAATTAGTCTTACAAAATGGTCCGCTAGTTTACTTTTTTTTTTGTTTTAGTTAAGGATTCATTAGATTCAGTGTTACTGTTCATCTTGTTTTAATCTCTGGTATACACTGTGGCATTTTATTTCAATTAGCAAGAATGTGTTTTCACATCTAGTTGTCATTGTTTAATTAGTTTTCATTAATGAAAATAACCATTGCCTGTTGGTTATTAAGAGCAAACTCCATAAAAATATATATATAGATAGATAGATAGATAGATAGATATAGATATAGATGGAAACCAGGAAGCTGCCCAGTTTAACCAGTCTTGAGCTGCTGGCCCTGAGCAGCTCCACTGGAGCACTGCTTCTGTCCCCACTACAGCCTGTCCAGGGACTGATGAGCTCCTGGTAACAAGCTCTCCTCTAAGCCTCAACTGCCTCTTTGGATCATTGAGGAGTGTTTCAGCAGCAGCATTCCACTCATATCTTCCACTCATTCACACTGTTAATCTGAAACACAGTGGAGGTTCGACACTTTTAGTTGATGCCACATGGTATGAACCACATCGATGGCAAGGTTGAAATGTTGCAGAGAGTTCCAGGAAAGATAATAATAGACAGCCTGCCTTCAAATCCAACATCAGCCCTTCAATGTGGCTCAGAACAGAGTGATCTTGCCCTAAAATGTTGATGTAAACAAACCATCACGAACTCACTTTAGTCCAGAGCCACGCAACGCATGCATGTACTCTTCTGCACATGTGCCTCCAGACTCACCGATAGCTTTGGTGTAGTGTCGGGCCCCCAGCAGCAGCTCGGGGGCCCTGTACCAGAACGTCACCACCACAGGGTCGAGGTCTGCCAGCGGCTTGAGGGGAGAGTTGAAGAGTCTTGCGAAACCCATGTCAGCTAGAGGAGATAAACAGAGGAGTTAACAAACAAAGTCATTGTCAGAGAGTGATATGAATGGAATAACTCCCGCCTCACTCCCTCCACCCCGTGGTCGAACAGCCAGGCATAAAAACAGCGCCGGGGGGGCAGAAGTACCAGATATACAATGGTGAGACTGTGACGCTCACAGGCCTGCGACTTTGGTTTCAGAACAATTATACACTTAACGAATACCACACATTTGTTCTTGTTAGAGGAGTGTTTTTCTAAATAACAGTGAGGAAACCTCCACTTGAACTTCAGGACGAGAAATACTCAAATCCTCACGTGTACAGGCCACACCCACAGGCTTAATTAGGAAGTACAGTTGAAATTCTGCAGAACTGTGTAATCTTCAAAAATGTCAGAATACATTATTGCTTTCAATACAATTCATGAGCAATAATGATTGTAAAAAGCTTAGAGGCATGTGACGTGTATGACAGTGTGAGTATGTTGGTATACACATGGAGTGTGTGTGTATTATTGTCGTACACCTCCATAAGCTAAATTTTCAATTAGAAAGACACAAAACGTATAGTAGACCAAATTACTCTCATATTTGAGTGATACCTTTAATTGTTTTAATTTTCTCTTGTAATAATCGTATCAATATTGCCACAGAGAATTCTTTTGAACACAGTATCACGAAAGCTCAACAGTGTTGCGCCCCGCTCGAGGAATGGCTTCCTTTCATTCCTTTCCATTGAACATCACTGATGACATCACTCTCTGTGCTTTACCATGCTAATGCTAACACCTTAGGGGAAAATTTGCGCTACTGAAATAGCAATGCTTGCTGATGCTAACATTAGCTAACACTAGCTAATATTACACTGACATCAAAGGCTAACATTAATTGAAGGCTAATCTTTAAGTTACATGGTTTTGCAAGCTGAACAGACATTAGCTTAGTTTGCTAGCAATCGCAAGTTTAACAAAGGATTGTTTCCCAGAGATATTAGCATATTTGATTCATAGATTACTCAAGTATAGTTTTTTTTTTAAGTTAGCTTAAACTTAAATAGTCACATCAACATACTATGACAACACATGTAAGGTCCATTTGTTTTTAGTACTCCAGAGAGGCACAGCGACTGATGGACAATTTTACTGGTCTAGTATGGGTAAATAGATTCCATAAAACTGCCTATAGAGTGCTGGATGTTGACCTGAATTGCCAACTTTGCTGAGATGTGATGACCAATAACTCCCCACTAGAGCAGCATTGACATACTCACCAGTTGTTGAGGGTTGTCTTGCTCATAAACAACTACTTTGTGCTATTATTATGTGCACAGCATCTAAAAATAGATCCCAGTAGCACAGCACTACCCTTCAACAGTCCTCTGGCCAGCTAGCTTATGTAACAGTCAACCTATGAAGGGTCAAACTACTTCACAATCCAAATTATCTGGCAGCCTGACTGATCTACTGCCATGAGGTGGTAATTAGTGTCATGTACTCATCTGACTCCATCAAGGAGTTTGCAGTAATGTTATTTAAATCCACCTCACCGATTTTCACTCGTCCTCGTTCAGGTCCTTCTCCCATCACCAGGATGTTGGCTGGTTTCTGCAGATGACAAACAAATTGTATACCTCATTCATTCAAAAGTGGCATTTGGGACATTAATTGCAAAAGACAAAAGTTTTCCCATGTAAAATTATAACTGGGAAGTTTTGGGACATATGCGTGCTGAGTGCTGATTGCTCTAAAGGTTATTGAACCACATTGATGTGCCAATCAGCCAATGGGTGAGAGAATGCGCTCCAAAAGTTCCTGAAATCCCATGCTCACACAAAAATGAGGTCAAATATGCCGAAACACCTGGCTGAGTACATCTGGTTTAGGTGAGAAATTATTCAAAAAAGCTCAGTTAACCTTCTGAAAGAGAGAGAAACCAGATGCATTCAAAGATGCTTTGATGCTTAAAATACCTTCCAACATATTAGTCAAAAACACTGAACCGATTCATTCTTTTAGCCGCTAAATATATAAATGTTATCTCACACAGTAGGTTCGGCTAACATGTGTACACGTCCAGCAGGCATGGAGCATCATCAGTGTTAGGATTCATTTAGTCACGTTTACTGAAGGAAATATGAGGACATATTGCTGCTAAATGATACAAGGGGCATCAACTCAAAACAATCAGGAATTCGGATATTTCACAAACTGCGGATGAATGCAGCTTTACAGGCAAATTTTCTGGACAATCGCATGCTGTGCAACAGATGCAAGGCTAACTTTGTCCCTCCCCTACTCTGCTGCTCACACGCACCCCTCATCAGCTCAGCCGCTTCCACCTGCTGGCATTACCTGCTCTCCATCTCCAATTAAGCCAGTGTATATGCAGCTTCGCTCCACTCACTCCTTTGCCAGATTGTCTTCGCTCCATGCGTGACTCTCCAGCTTTTTCAAAGGACTGCTTACCTGGTTACAACCCGACTTGCCTCTGACCTTCGCTTCTCGTCTCTGTTCCGGTAAACTGTTCCATCCCTGGCGCTGATTTTGCCTGCCTGTCTCCTGTTTCCCGTCTGCCAGTTGTTGGTGAAACCTTGGCCCATTCCTTTTTGCCTGAAGACTCACTGCCCAAATTCCCTTGCCTGCTCACTTCTGCTGGTAACATCAGTGAATATTTCTCACCTACATCCGATCATCTGCTATTCTCTGGTCATTTGTATTTCTACAATAAAGATTGTTTCACTGAGTGATAGTTCTGGTTCTATTTTGTGCTGCAATTGGGTTCATACACCACCCGTTACAATACAATCTGGTCAAACATGGACCGAGCAACACTACCTTCACGACTGAATCCATTTGAGATCATCAAGAATGTGATCGTGTACCACAAGTAGCGTACACACCAAACGAGCTGCAGAGGCCAACACCTTCCCTGCCCTCTCCGCCCAGTTGCAACAGCTGATGTCCAGCTTCAACACTGAAACCCCTTACTCCAGTTCAGGCACAGCTCAGGATGTCCGAACCCCGATTAGGAACTCCAGAGCAATATGATGGGTGTCCTGGGCCACCTTCTCTTTACTTTTCAGCCTGCAGCCATACACGTTCACCACTGAGGCAGCCTGGGTGGCGTATGTGATCAGCAACCTCACCGGCAGAGCCCTCCCCTGGGGAACAGCAGAGTGGGAAAGGCGGACTCCTACCTGTGAATCATTCTAGGCTTTCTCTGAGAAGCTGCAACAGGTGTTCAGGGTGGGAGCTTCCAATTCTGATGTCGCCCGTGATCTGCTTTTCCTGTGGCAAGGGAACCAGTCCATGGCCGACTTCTCCATCGACTTTCGGAACAGGGCCTGTCAGAGCGATTGGAACACTGCAGCCCTACACAACGCTGTCCTGGATGGTTTGGCTGGCTATGTAAAGGGTCAACTTGTGTGACATGACATGCCGAAAACATTGGATGGGGTTATGAAGTTGAACTTCCACCAAGCCCGTTTGTCCTTATTTTTAGCCCGGTTCAACTTCACCCTCTCTTACTACTCTGGGTCCTGCAATGCCAAGCCTAATGCTCTTTCCCACCAGTTCCAGAGGACTGAGAACTGTGTGGAAAGACCTGGGCCCATTCTCCCTGCACCTTGCCACATTGCCATGCTGACCTGGGGCATAGAGGAGAGGGCGAGAGTAGCTGCCAAAGGACAGCCGGGTCCCAGTTCCTTCCCGCCAAACTGCCTGTTTGTCTCCTAGCCTTGAGGTCAGAGATGTTGCTGTGGGCCCACTCTTCCAAGCTCTTCTGTCACCCAGGTGTTCAATGGACACAGCACGCCCTGTTCCAGCGTTTCTGGTGCCCACTTTAAAGGAGGATGTCCAGGATTCTGTCAAGGCCTGTCCAACGTGCAACCATCACAAGACCTCCCACCAGCCTCCTGAAGGACTCCTTCAACCTCTTCCTGTTCCTCATCGCCCTCGGTCTCACATATCCTTGGACTGCACTACCAGGCTCCCCACCTCTGACGTTAACAAAATCATCCTAACCATAGTGGACCGCTTCAGCAAGATGGCCCACTTTGTGCCTCTGCCCAAACTCCCCACTGCCAAGGCGACTGCCCAGTTTGTCCTGCTTCATGTTTTCCGCCTGCACGGCCTCCAAGTTATGTCGAACGGTGGCCCCCCGTTTGCTTCTGTGTTTTGGAGGGAGTTCTGTAGTCTGCTGGGTGCCACTGCAAGTTTGTCCTCTGCTTTCCACCCCCAGACCGATGGACAGACCGAGCCCTTGAACCAAGAACTGGAAACTGCCCTGCAGTGCATGGTTCCCTCGTCTGCTCTGCCACCGGCCTGTCCCCCTTTCAGTGTGCATATAGCTATCAACTGCCTCTGTTTCCTGCCCAATAGAAGGACGTTTCCTGCCCATCTGTCCAGGCCTTCAAGTGCCATTGCCAGAGAACCTGACTCTGAGTACATTCCTTGTTGTTCTGTGGTCCACTACATTGCTGCCAACCACCGCCGTACCCCACAGTGGCGGGTGGGTGAGCAAGTGTGGATTTCCACTTGAGATCTACCTCTCCAGGTGGAGTCCAAAAAGTTGCCCCCTAAGTTCATTGGACCTTTCGCGATCCAGAAGATCATCAGCCCAGCGGCGGTCTGGTTAGCTCCCACAACCGCTTCCTCCTCCATGAATTATCGATGGCGGTCCAGTGTATGCAGTTCCTTTGCTTGGTTTGATCTCATCGGCAACGAGGAGGCCTACTGTACCTTGTGGACTGGGAAGGTAATGGTCCAGAGGAGAGGTCCTGGGTTCATGCTCGTCATATGTTGTTGCAGACTTTCATCTGCAACATCCTGACCGGCCAGCCACTGTATCTGCTTGTTGGGAGACCCGCGTGTTAACTCTGCCTGTCCAGGATGCTGGGGAAACTCCCCTCCAGACGCCCTCCACCCACTGGTCTGGCTCCCAGGAGTTTTAGTTTAAAATTTCATTATTTATATTCTTATTTAGAGCATTTAGGCATGCAAATCATCAGATGAACCATTTCTGTGACTGGAAGGACAAAAGCAGTTGGTGTGTTGAAGAAGAAACTTCATGAAGATGTAAAAGATGTAATGTATTAGTGGCCTATGTTGTGATTTATTTATTCATGTATGTATTTATTTACTTCAGTGGAAGTAAGATAGTTAGATCAGTGTGTTGCAGCTTTTAACCTTTATCAGGGTCGTCACAAAAGCAGCATTTATTTGGTGTAGGTTTAAGGAAGAAAAAACAACAACCACACATATAAGCCAATAAGGTTTCTGCAGGTATGGTCTGGATGCAAACTGTGAACCTTTAATAGCACTTTTTTAGGTTGTGGACTCACCCACAAGCTCACGCAAAAATCAAAATCCACTCATCATCTGCTCACCACCATGCGGATGAAAGGGTGGGTGAGGTATTCTGTGGTGTCATCCAGGCGTCTGTAAGCCCCACATTCGAAAAGAGGGTGAGCTGAGATCAGCGGAGCCATGTTTCCATTCAGGCACAGCCAACCTGCGGTTGGGGAGAGTTTGTATGGTGTCTATGCGCGAATGAGTGTGTCTCCAGGATTGTACATTAAGAGTGACATTTAGCGTAAAAACATTGTGTAAATTATGCTGTTTTGGGTCAAATTTGAATTTTTTTTTTTTGTTCGTTTTTTTCAAATTTGAAGAGGTGGTCATCATTTGCTTCTATTGTATTGGATTTGACTGCAAAGCCAATATCGATGCCAATATTGGGAAGTAAAATTTTTTAGATATTAATATGTTGGCCATTGCACCAATATGACAATATGCTGTCACAGTCAACAACGGTAACCTTTGCATGGAGGACGCTCTCTGTTGGAGACCACTTGCACAACAACAAATTTGTGTTTCGTTTAAGTGTACCGTCTTGAATTCAGTCTAATAGAAGTACTTAATATGAGCGATTTTGTGCCACATGTGACACATCAATATTAATGATAAACTGGTCAAGCTGTAATTGTTACATTAACAGGCATAAACGTAACTTACATAAGTTTGAAATTGAAATGATTTGTGCGTCAAATCGGGGAAGAAATTAGTTGAGATTCTCCATCACAGAGAGGCCATTAAGGATCACTTGAGCAATATTATGCTTCTAACTGCTAGCTCTTCACATCAAACAGCAATTACATTTTCTGCCTATTGTTATGGATAATTGTTATAATGCTCTTACTCACTCAGGGATATCAAACAACAGAATCACTAGTGTAATAAATAAGTCACAAGGACAGTGTTTTTTTGTTTTTTTGTTTAAAGTTCACAGCCGCTTTCTCGTGCAGGAGAACACTGTTGTCTGCTGGTGTCTGAGTGGATGTGAACCCTTTGGCTTGGTGGACTCAGATCTGCCTAGCAAACACATCTTGTTGCTATAGAAACAGCAGCAATAATGAGGTCTGTTATTCACGCCTACAACACAACGTGCTGTGATAGAGAGACACAAAGACGAGCATCTCTTAATAGTCCCGAGGAGTTCAGGCTCACCAGCTCCTCTTTCGAATTCTAAACTGGCTGAATTAATAAGCCTGACCTGAACACATTCAAGGATGCCTGTTTGTAGCACAGATACAAACACCTGAGTATTATCTGTAGTAATACCTCAGAAACAGCCCTTAGGATGTCATTGTCTGAAAACATAAAAAAAAAAAGTGTAAAACTGGATGATGACGAGGTGAATACAGCTCATCACAGTGAAAGCAGTGAAAAATAAGCCCGAGAGTTGTGGTAAACTATGAGCCATCGTGCATTCTTCCAGTAAAATTATTAATTTGGTTTGTTCCATAAGTGGCGCTGAGGGAATATAAACACTTTCTGTTCCCACTGAAGGCTGGTAAACCCAGTCCCCAAGGACATGGCCCTCTTTTACAAAACCATCTACGCCTTTGTGTATAAAAACTAGGCCAGTTAACAAGCCAGGGGCTCACTTATAAAACTGAACGACAAGTTGATAAACAGGCTGTCCTAAAACCAACAAAGACATAAAATACCACAAGTCCAGTAGTGTCAAGATAATGAGCCCCTACCGATTCACTATACAAGGACAAATGCAGCTTTGTCCACTTCCATTGTAAGACACAGGCAAAAGCCGACTTGACATGCTGCATTAACCCTGCCAATAACGCTTATCAATTAGCCACTTGTATGAGCTATGATGTAAACGATTTCAAGTATTCCATGGTCATGACTGCAGAGGGGATAGAGCTGAATTGGGACAGGCTGTTTGGTTCAGCATTCTGGATACAAACAGTCAAAATGAATTTCCTGTGAAGGGTTGATCTGTTTAGCATTCCAGATAAGCTAAGACATCCAGAGGGAGGTTTAGGTACAATACAGGATGGACAACACTGGCTTTTTTACAAAGGGAGAAACTACATTACCAAGGTAGTCACACACTCATCTCATCTTCTTCCACTTACTCCGGTTACGGGTCGCGGTTGTGCTGGAGCCGATCCCAGCTGACAACGGGCGAACGGCGGGGTACACCGTGGATGAGTCGCCAGCTCATCGCAGGGCCACATGAAGGACAGACAGCCACTCACACGCACACCTACGGGCAATTTAGAGTAGCCAATTAACCTCAGCATGCTTTTGGAAGGTGGGAGGAAGCCGGCGTACCCGGAGAGAACCCACTTTATCTGGAAAACACATTTCTGACATGACAAACTGCATTTGGTATAAGCTAGTTGTTTTTTTCTCTTTATGGCAGCTACTTGAATAAAGTGTGTGTTTGGCATCCTGATCATCTCCAAGTGAGAACGGCGAGGATAAAAATTATGATTTGCTTTTGATGACACTCACACCGGAATTTGATGGAATATTGAGACATAAACACTAAATTTGACACATTCTCAATAAAAAAAGGAGGTCTGGCTGCATTGGTGTGGGATTGATGTGAACAGCTGCTAATCTAATGGGGTTTTTTTTTTGTCTAGGCCCGACATATAGCAGCAGTTCTGAGCCTGGACCTGCCAGAACCTGTCAGGTTGGATTAGGCCTGACTGCCTTTGGGCAGAGAATGAAAGCTTTAGTTTGAACTTCGAAAAAATAGATCATTTCGATTTGGTTTTGTGGCAAACTTCTCCATTTCCTCGCCAGGCCACTGATTTTTAAAAAAATCTATGATAGAAAAAAAATTAATTATGAGGCCAAAGCCAAAGTCTTGGCACATCGGTGTGCTTTAAAGAGTCTGTAGCATTTAATAGTATCTGAACCATGTCCGGCGAAACGGTGGTTAGCACCGTTGCCTCATAGCAAGAAGGTCGCGAGTTCGACTCTCTTTCTATGTGGAGTTCGCATGCTCTCCCCGTGTCTGCGTGGGTTCTCTCTCCGGGTACTCCGGCTTCCTCCCACCTCCAAAAGCATGCTGTTAATTGTTAATTGGCAACTCTAGGTGTGCGTGCGAGTGTGAGTGGTTGTCTGTCCTTCATGTGGCCCTGCGGATGAGCCGGCGTCTCGTCCAGGATGTACCCCGCCATCCGCCCATTGCCAGGGCGAATGGCGGGATCGGCTCCAGCACGACCGCGATCCGGTAACCGGAATATGCGGAAGACGATGAATGAATGAATGAACCACGTCCACCACAGGAAAGTATAACAGCATCTCCATCGCTATTGAGTAACATTCTGAAACACATGATTACGCTCTCTGCAGTACTACACAATTATTTAAATTCTTGATTTCAGTGTAAAATCTTAAATTGCTTCAAAGTAGCTACAAAGGCACCATTGATTCAGGAGCAGGCAGCCTGCAGCAAGCGCCGCATTTTCGTTTTTAGACAGAGTCAGAAGACAACCTGTTCAATTCAGGGAAACTGAACCCTTTGGACACCCTCCATTTGTTTGGTTACTCCTTCACTACAACCACATTTGTTTTTAGTCAACTGTAAGACCACCCTGTTGTAAAAAATTATTAATGGAAAATCTGCTGGACAGTGATTGTCGGAGCATGTTTGCATATCCTTTAGGTCATGTATGACATTGTCATACGGACTGTATATATCCAGCATCATTCTCAACAGTGCTAATGTTAAATGTCCTGTTTGGATAAATAAAGGCTGATGAGCTGTTACTTCCAAGATTGTGGCTGTAGACCTACAACAACGTAGAGACTAAAATGACATTGGAATGAAGAGGGTGACGTTTGCATCACATTGTGTTTTTAATGAAAGGACGAAAAAATAATTGTAAGGTCAATTCTTAAGTACTTCCCAGCAGGAGTAAATTACATTCCCAGCTTTATTTGAAAAGGATGGACATGTATCAACTACTGTCAATCTGATGCTAAATTCGATCATGTAGGGGTCAAAGGTTAATGTGAGGAACAGTAGCCTTACAACATCTCCCCACTTTCACCATCAGTCAGCCTGATTGCAGTTGCATCAGCATCGCTGCTCTGTTGCTGAAATCTGACTCAGTGGGATAGAGCGTTTCCTCCAGTCCCGTACACATACATGTAGGCTACTCTCTGCTGCATCAATTCATCATCCTCAGTAATGCTCCCCGCAGCAGTGCTTGTTGGTACAGTCCAGCGAGGTGCATGCTGTTTGCCGTTGCCTGCAGAGCTGCAAAGTCAGCATCTTGACTGGGCGAGCCATGCAAGATGGTGGTCTCAGCTCTGGCTGGTGGCTGTTACATAACCCTTGCAGGAGTGTAGGGCGGGTTGGGGCATACCAAGCACCTCTGGTATGAGTGTTGGTGGGCGGGACTGAGAGAGCTGACACAGTAGGACAAGTGGGGGATGGGGAGCTACGCAGTGGTACAATGCAAAGCAGAAACGCACAGCATGCTACACCACAGCAGAAAGTTATGCAACAGCAGGAGTGCTAAAGCCACGAGGAACATGCTCCTAGAAGCTCATTTGTCCACAGCTAAACATGAAACAGTAGCGCAGGACCGCATGCTGTCGGTCCCCTTACTCTCCTGCATTGACAGCATAACTCATAGCACGAGTTAGCTCTCATATATACTTTGAAAGAAATAAGACGCCTTGGGAATATTTCTCGCAATCCAGCAGCATGCTGACTATAAACGGAATGTGTTCTTTCTGACATGGAGCCGGTCACACGCACAAAGATGGTAATCTGACCAACAACAATGAAGAAATAAGAATTACGAAAGCCGGGCAGCCACAATGGCAGGAAGTCCCAGCAATGACACAGCAGTGCAATGCATCACGGCAGAGTTACACTAAAGTTGACAACAGAGTTTCATCTAGCTAAAATAAAAATGGTTGATAAAGCCAGAAGAACTGTCGGACGACTAAAAATGCTGGAGTGCAAAACAATCAGACAGCTCAAGCGAGGGAGTTTTTTTGTTTGTAATGGAGAATGGGGCTTCCCCTTCTTTTGGTGTGTCACTTCTCAATTATTAATGTGGACGTTGCCGCTCAGATGTCAGAGACATTCAAACTAATTTAGAGAACGTCCACAACTAAAAGTTCTTCTAATCAAATCTATCTGAAACACAGCAAACGATATCAGAATCAGGATCAGCCTTACTGGCCGAGTCTGTGCACACAAACAAGCATTGGGCTCTGGTTTCAACTTCGATACGATTTAACACACTGATGCTCTAGCACTCCCGCGATCATCTCTGCTCAAACGGTGTTTGTGTTACTTTATAGGTCTTTTTCAAAGACATTTCACAGTGTGAAAGAAGAACAGGTGTAAATTCAGCTGCTTCAGTTTCAGAGTCCTGCCATTTTGCTTGCAGGCTCAATGTCACACTGGCATGTTTACAAGGACACTGACACAACAGTCATGTGCTTTTCCTACAAGATGTCTGTTTATTGAGCGAATGTCTCTTCTCTGTCCAAACACTGTGAAAAGTTTTTGTCAGCCACCATGCAGACAGCGAGGAGGTTTGCTAACTGCGGCTATTTCTAGTTAGCTCTCTCGTAAACACATTGCATTTCCTCTCCTTTAGGTCATGGATTTCTGGTCAAACAATTCACACTATTTAACCCAGGGCACACACTTAGAGTTGGTTTATTCCGGTCCAAATCATCAACCAATTAGCAACATCGTTGCACAATTACCTCAAGTTTGGGATGACTTCATACAAGGGGCAATTACAGGCCCACCAGCGTTTGTGATGAATGAGGAAAACACTCTATGATCGGTCAGAAGTTGCATGTAGGAACAATACCCAAAGTAAACAAATAATAGTTGGTCCTGGCTCTGGCTGCGTCAAAGCCACTTTCCAATGTCTCAATGCGCATTCGGGTCAGATCAAGATTGGATCATGTTTGCACCACACACAAACTGCACGAGAGTCCGATTGAAGACAGCTCGAGCCAAGTGGTTTCACTATGCTCGTTTGGTCCACATCAGGATTCAGTTAGCAGTTTTGACACCAGCACAAATGAACCACGTTAACTGGGCAACAGTACTAGAGTCCAATTGAACCACACCAAACAATTTAGCAAACGTGTGTTATTAGAAACCTTATGTCACAGTGTCTTGTAAGAAACTAATATAGATTTTTCATCGTCCACTAGGGGATCATGGGAAAACCTAC
>CAAKHG010046528.1:0-10074 GCA_901007715.1 Dactylopterus volitans
AAAGGATGAGTAGTATTACATCTTCCGCTGTTTTATTTTCACTATTTTAATCTTTTTGACTCATTTTTGATCTGTGAGTTGATTTTTGGATTTTTGAATCACTATTTGAATATTGGAATCAATTTTTATGCTGTTGCTACCCTGCTAAATTGCTTAAATAAAGCACTGAGTTTGCATTTAAAGAGAAGCTGCGGACAATGAATTTTTGAGTCTCTTTGATGATTGTAAAACACCAGGTTCAAGGTGTATTATAACATCAGGGGTTCTGAATGGTTACTCTAGCTCCTGTTTAAAACAATATCCTTGTGGCGTTTCTTCCAAGCCACTAAAAGAGTTCCTGGCATTTACCAAGTGCTGCGATCATGAGAGGAGAGCTGCCATAACGGGTGTGGCCGGGTGCACTTGACCAGCTCAAGGGCTGTTCAGTTAGCGGTGTACTTCAGAGGAAGCAGGATAAGACATCCGGATGACAAGGCAGTGAGACGGCCAGGCGAATCTCCTCGCCTCCAGCTTAAACAGAGTTGGTGGGTTTTGTCAGGGTAATACTCTGCGACCATCAGCTTTGGACCCGAGAGACGGAGAGCTGGACCAGTTTCAGACTTGGGCGTGACCGAGTCTGGTTAAACCGGCGATCGACACACGTTATGTTACATTATAGTAACATGCATTTTGGCTATGAGTCTTTACAATAATGAGAAGCCGGCAGCATATCATTGCATATTGTATATGATAAATTGAATTATTGTGGGTTTGACTGAACCAGAAGTTTGGCACGCTGGGATTGTACAGCAGCTCATACCTTGGACACCGGAGATACCTTTGTTATCTCAGTTTGCATCACTTTAGGGTAACAGTTATTTCACGCCAGGTAACAAGATGTGGGCTTCAAAATCTGGGAAAACAAATGCCCGAGTAAAATTGCAGATTTATTTTGACGATCGTTTGAAACGATAACATGAAATCCAACCAAAATGCTTTTTTAAATACTTGCAGATAAAAAAAACTATATATTTCAAATACAGAAAATATTATTTCTACCCAATCTCACCTCTATAGAAGAAATAGCAAAAAATCAGCACTCCAAGAGGGGATTCACTTCAAGTTTCTATGCAGGCATCATGGATGGTTCTCAAGCTTCCTCGGACAATAAGAGACTTGCATGGTGTGCAGACTTAAATTCTGAGATTTCTAACCAGGATTGACAGAGGATTTGCTCAAAATCTCAGCCAATCTCAGCCAACAATGCCCTTTTTACATTGCTTCAGTGTAATTGAATAATGGATTTAATAATCCTGATATGCGCTACAAATGTGGTAATAAGGGCACCTTATTCCACTGTCTATAGGACTGCCCACAGATCCAGGCATTTTGGAATGAAGTAAGGGATGAGATCTCACAAATCACAGGGAGTACATTATCAATTTGTGTCAAACTGTGCATTCTTGGCATTTTTTCTGCAGAATCATAGCCTGAGCCAGGCAAACAAGAATATAATTACATTTTGCTTGTTACAAGCTAAACACATCATAGCCAAATCCTAGAAATCCAATACCAAACCAATCATTCATGTCTGGCTTGCAGCTATCAAATCGCTGGCAAAGAATGACTTCTATGTTGAAAGGAGAATATTTTATTTTTGAAAGCATGTGGAGATCTTTGTGCTCTTAGAAGGGAGAAAAGTATTGGAAGCATTTTCTTCCAATATGTCAACCATCAACAATTGAATGTTGCTGTATATTAAAAAAAAAAAAAAAAAAAAAAAAGAATTCCTCTCTCCTTTATTCTTGTTTTTGTTTGTGTTAACTGAAGTGCTTTTCCCCTCTGGTTAACTGTTAGACCACAAATGGTACTAAAGAAGAATTTATGCCTTGGAGTGCAACGATGTTGTAATGGATTGCCCTGTTGTGTCTGCCTCATTTAATATAAAGCTTAATATGACACCTTTGTCAGTTATTGTTGTTGTACTATGATGATTTCCTCTGAAAATCAATAAACACACTTGTTGAAGAACAAGATTATCATAATTTACAATGCCTAAGATTAAAATTATTGACAGATGTGACGACCACACCCACAAATGTATGAGGCAAGTTGAAGGTATCCTTTAATCTGGTTAAGCCTGTGAATGTTCTCACTCACCCAGGTCATGGTTATCTCAAGGAAATTGAATCGAAGCAACTGGACTTGTTATTGGTCTTAGGAAAATGTTTCACCTCTTATCCAAGAGGCTTCATCAGTTCATGCACGCATCTGACCAGTCTCAGCCTGGTCAGATGCGTGCATGAACCAGTCTCAGCCTGGTCAGCCTGGTCAGTCTGACCAGTCTCAGCCTGGTCAGATGCGTGCATGAACTGATGAAGCCTGGTCAGCCTGGTCAGTCTGACCAGTCTCAGCCTGGTCAGATGCGTGCATGAACTGATGAAGCCTCTTGGATGAGAGGTGAAACGTCTTCCTTAGACCAATAACAAGTCCAGTTGCTTTGATTCAATTTCCTTGAGATAACTTTAATCTGGTTGTTTTGGAAATATGAGTGGTGATGGGAGGATGACGAAGCAGACACAGAGACACGCTGAAGACTCAGATGACTTATGTTGGAGTAATAAATTTACTGATATATCAGGAGAAGTGACACCAACAGAACAGCAGTTCATGCAGCAACGCTGGCATCAATTCTGAGGATTCTCTCATGCAGTTTGTTTATATTGTAGAGTACAGCTAGATTAGTCAGCACAGAATAGACAATAACTAACCTTGACTAGTATCTACTACAGTGGTGTCCATCTGTCTGGCTGCCATATTAGGACAATTTTACACCATCTCACTGCTGCAAAGAGATGCTATATATAGGGGAAAAGGCAATTTCTCTCTCAAATCCTCCATTTTTGGTTGTAAGACCAACACAAAGCCAACTCTAAAAGAAAATTACCATAGCTAAATTTTGTGAGAGATCCATAGAATCCGCATCAGCAATACAACAATTCAAACTTCCCAATTATACCAATCTCCTTTTGCACAAGAAAGAAGCAAACAAGCAATCGTTTCTAATCATCAAATATAAAATAATCAAATAGAAATAATTCAATCAACATACCGTCAGCCACAAAAGTTTATGCAAGTAGGAACGAAAACTCAGAGGGAAAAAGTTCCTTAACACCCCCCTGTAATATTGGAGACTGATGACCAAAGTCATGGGGCGGCAATCCTAGAGATCTGCATAACAACCAACTAGTCTGTTGTAAACAGATGTCAAAACTGAACTAGGAAGGAGAGGTTACAAGCACATCAGTTCCATCAGACGTCTTTACCACGCCCGTCCCTAGCACTTAAGTGCATCAACATTAATCTGAACATAATGAAATTAAGATTAATCATAACAGGAAAAAGAACATTCAGTGATCAAAAAATTACTATTCAAGGACCTTAGGGTGACACATGATAGTCAAACATGTGACTCCATCTGATTTTAAGACAATCACTTAACATATTATACAAAAACAAGATGTGAAATTATCAAAACTATAATATGAACTGATTGGTACCAACACATATCTCATTGACATAGATAATCAACGTCATTTGTCATCACATTACATGATCAAGAAAAATCAAGTACAATCAAAATTACACAGGACAGTCTGCTAAAAATTTCACAGTAATTACCAATTTTAGCATTATTCAACTCTAAACCTAATTCATCATCATATTAACCTCAATGTGTCAGCTCTAGGACACAGTCTGGAAACAGTGATTAAACCAAAATCAAAATCTGCTCATTCAAAAGGTTAAAATCAAAGAATAAATCTTCCAAGATCAACCCAATTCAGTCACTTATCTTTCATGATTTCCACCCTTCAAAACTGTGTATCTGTCTTCCAAGAATCACCATCATCAGCTTCATCATCTGACTCAGGTGGTGGGATCCACTGTTGTAAAACAGTCAGTCATTTGACACAGAGAATTGAGAGTGTTATACTGCCCTCTACTGGCCGCTTTTGTAACAGTTTTTTGAGTCTGAATAAAACAAGTGAAACTACAATAGGTTAAGGGCCCAGAGTGTCGCTGAAAAGCTGTGTTTTGTGGAATATAAATGGCTTGTGGGATTCACAATGCAAGATAAACCGTTTGTTGACAAGCTGAGCAGTCCAGAGAACTGGGCAACATGGAAATGGTCTATGGAGATTATACATCCAGCCATGATGCCTTTCTCAAGTCTTTGCCATTTGGTGGTGATGTTTCCTACAGTGAACCTCATCTGCAAACTACACATGTGATCCATCACCAGCTTGGTTATCTCTGATGGGACTTGGTAGTGATCCAATGCCTTCCGGATCAGCTGGTGGTGGACGCTTGGGTAGGCCTTAGCGAGATCCAACCAAATGACAGAGAGTGTGCTGTTATTCCTCTTGGCTTCTCTGATGAGCTGACTAAACGCTGCTGTATGTTCCAGGCAGCCCAAAATCCCTGGGACACCTCCTTTTTGGACGCCATTGGTGATCAGGTATGTTGTTAGCCTCTTGGCTATGATGGACCAGAAGATTTTCCCCTCTACATCCAGGAGAGAACTTTCCTGAAACTTGTCGAGTCTTGTAGAATTGAGCTCTTTTGGCACAAAAAAGCCCTCAGCAAGAGTCCAGAGCCTGGGTTCCAGCGTATTCTTCCACAGTGTCCATAGGACCTTTGAGAGCCTCTTCAGGAGAAGTGGGCAGCACTTGTAGATTTTATAGGTGGTGCCTGATGGTCCAGTGGCTGATTCCGTCTGCGCTTTCTTCACCACTGCCCTCACTTCGTCCATGGTGAAGTCTGCCATGCTAAAGGGGGTGGCTGTTGTGAGGCTCAGGAGTTGGAATGGGCATTCGCCCAGGGGAATACCTCTGGAGGAATCCCCATGGGCCCCACGCTGCTCTCTATCTCTTCCTTTGTGCACGACAATGTCCCGCCCTTGGGTTTTCCTAGTAGGTCTGCTGTGAATTGGAAGGGGTTGTTGAAAAAGGCTTTCCTCTTACGGCGCTTCTCCTTCTGCTTCTCCCGTGAAGTCTCCGCTCTCCGAAGCTGGATTAGCCTTTTCCGTGTCTCTGAGATGATTTCATCCAGACCTGTTCTTTCCTCATCGCTGGCTTGCCGCCACCTCTTCTTGAGCCTCTGTAATTCACTTTGCAACTCTTTCATCTGCCTTTGTCTTCTGCTTTGCCCTGCTGGTGGTTTGAGGGTCTTGCTTTCTTTGGCGCCAAAGGTGTCATAGCAGGCCTCGTAGACGAGTGTGACCATCATCCTGATCTTATTGGCTGCATCTCCCTTCAGGGTATCCTCTAGCATGGTAATGAGGTCGTTGTCAAGTTGAGCCCATCTGCGGTCTGTTGCTGGTGGTAAGTTTAAGCGTGGCTTTCTTGCAAAGTCTCTTGGACTCTCCAATTCACCGGCTCCTCCTCTGAGTAGGTTCAGCAGGGAGGTCTAGGACACTGTGGTTTGCCTCCTGGTCCTGGACTTCCTGTACTGCCAGACAAACATCCGTAACAAACCCAAAGAGGTTACTCTGGGTAAGTCCCCGGTCCGCCTGGGGGTATTCTCTTTGTTCATAACTCATAGCATTTAGTGCAGTGTTTCAGGGTGCTAGCCCTGACACTATTGCGTGCCGTCTTTCCGAGCTGTTGTCCGTTCTTTCACGGTTGTCCATGGGTCTTCCCCCACCGCCAATGGGTCTCTCCCCAATGTCTCGACAGTAAGAGGAAGTAAACATCAGAGATGCTTGCTACGAGTTGCAACTAGGACCTACGCTAGACTGACGCAAATCTTCTGAATTGAACTCCCTGACCCTCCACTTTGTTGGAACCCTTCCGCATCATCAGCAGGTATCACAGGGTCACCCGTGTTTCGCCCCTTAGCCTGAACATCTCTCCTGAGTGGGGCAGCAAAGGCTGACTAGCCTTCACCAGCAGAAGGGTTCCAACTGTGGGCTCTCTTCAGCCACAACCATCTTGAGCTGGAATCCACTGCTGCGGCAATGTCCCTGGTGGCTTTCTTCAGCTGATTATGTTCTAGCCTGACCCTCTGCAGGAAGTAGTTCACCGATTTTGCTGGGAAACCGCGGCAGCCGACTCCATGTAGAGGATATCTACATGGAGCAACCAGAGGGATACATTAAACCAGGACAGGAAAATCTAGTGTGCAAACTGAATAAGTCAATATATGGACTGAAGCAGAGTTCATGAGGGATATTGGCTTTACACGGAGCACATCAGACCCATGTGTGCTTGTGAGATCTCGACAGGAGCTGGGGATACTAGCAGTGTATGGTGATGATCTGATTTTGATCACAGAATCAAAAGAGAGCATGGATGAGTTGAAAGAAGTTCTGAAGAGCACTACAAGTTGAAGAACATGGGTGAGCTGTCCTATATCCTGGGCATCTCTGTTGGTCCAAGACAAAGCAAACAACCGTGTCCTTCTTCATCAGAAGCATTACACTGAAACCATTCTCCAGAAGTATGGAATGAACAATGGTAATCCCATTACGACACCAGCAGATGCAAATGTGAAGTTAAAAAAGGATTTAAAAAGTAAATCTGTGAACCCAAGTACTTATCAGTCTATGGTAGGTAGTCTGCTGTATGCTGCAAGAGCCACACAATGAGACATAGCACATGCACTGAGTGTTGTGTCAAAGTTCAACGGAAATCCAAATGCTGCACATCTGACAGCCGTGAAGAGGATTCTGTGATACTTGGAAGAAACAGTGAATCTCACCCTCAAGTATGAGTGGTCGGAGACTTCCGGTGGCCGCAAGGTTGAAGATGGCTGCGTGAAACTTCAGCTCCTGACCAGACTACCATAAACCCCCCTACAAATGAGGGGATTTAATTTACAAAAGTGCGTACAGCACCCGATAATGCAAGGGGGGAAAGAAAGAGGCCTCAGTATGTCACTAAGGAGTAGCAAAAAAGGAGAATTGTCAAATGAAGACTATAACATGGACGAGAAAGAAGCTAATACTAGCTGCGAAGATGAGGCTATGCTAGAGAGATGGCCTCCGTTAACTCCATCCACAATGTCATAAAATACTCCATGGCTGAGGCGATGTCTGAGTTGAAAAGCAACATTTGCAAGTAGTTATCAGATTCCAGCGCAACTTCCAGGAAGATATTTCAAAGCAGCTTGGTGAAATGAGAACAGACATCAACCAGAAGATGGAGGAGACCGCGGGGAAAATATCAGAGGCATCGCGGAGACTCGACGAAGCCAAAGAGCGCATCGGAGAAGTGGAAACTTTCAGTGGGGAGGCGAAGGAGGTTTTAACCCACATGCAGAAAACTCACCTGGCACTACAATCAAAGATAACCGAACTCGAGGGACACTCACACCGCAACAATATTCGGATTTACGGCATCAGAGAAGGAGCTGAAGTGACCTCAGTGGTTGGCTTTGTGGAGAATTTAATCAAAACCAATCTGGGGGCAAGCAACGATATGGACATGGAGGATTTGGGCATTAAACGCGCACACAGGGCGCCTGGACCCAAACCCCTGGAGACTGCTCCCTCGAGGTCGACTGTTGTGAGATTTGCAAGGTACACAACTAAAGAGAAGGTCCTCAGCACCGCATGGAAAAAAAACCCATCAACGTGGACGAAAAGAGTTTTTCGACCACAACTACGCAGCAGGTGTGGTGGAGAAAAGGTAGGAATAAGAAAGCATTGAAGGAAAAGGGGATCCGGTTTTCCTGGATTCAGGAGCAGTCACGTATGAAAGTGCAAATCAGGCAGCGGAGGACCTACGGGCAAAGGGTTTCCCAGTGCCACCGAGGGCCGGTGGCGCACCAGGGGACACATCGCGACTCAGCCTGCGGCTGAGAAACTGTGAGGAGCTCCCGACGCGGTGTGAAGTACCAGCAAAGTGTTCAGGACAAGCTTTGTGAATTCCAACGTGTGACTGGAACGGATGCTGAGTGATGAATTTGTCTCATCTCTTCATTACACTACTGCACACACACTCCTGGACTGTTTCTGCTTCTTTATTATTTGAAACAGTGGGACAGTGACTGCAAGCTACATCTTCATAAAGAGGTATTATTTTTTATTTTTTTTCCTCCTGCCTTAACTGTGAACTAAGACTGAGTTCCGTGCCGGCTTACTAAGTCTGCTGCTCTAAATCTATCATTTACTGCTTCCCTCTGGCTGAGGTTTTTTTATTTTTATTCTGATGAAAAAGGTAGTCGGTCTGCAGAGTGTAATGGACAGCCACCCAGCCACACAACAACCTGAGAGCCCCGCCCCACCTAGTGGTCGGATCATCCCCCTACATAAGAGGTACAGGGATAACTTCTCTGATGGAAGGTTATAAAATATTGCACACATCTCCAATGGCCAGAATTAAAGTTAACGGTGGTCTGTCTAAAACCATACACTTATATGGAGGGTGTTGCCAGGGCTGTCCGGCTAGTCCAGGACTCTTCAATCTATTCATTGAACCGCTCGCTCAAGCGATAAGGCAAGACGCAGTTTCGCAGTTAACATTTTGGTCAGCCAAAAAAACCCAGAGTCTGGGGTCCCCAGACGAATGGAGTTGCTACAGATGTATGGTGCAATGTCAGGGCACACCCTTAACACTGATAAAACGCAAGCTCTAGTGTTTAACTTTATCCCAACACCAGATCTTAAAAAGGAATACAAGTTTAACTGGGACTCTATATCTATCAAATACTTGGGTGTGACACTAACTAAAGAGATATCCCAATTATACACACTGCTTGATTAACAACCGCATTTGTTGCACGTTTGACCCACACTTCAGTACCGCCACTACATGTGATCAAAAAGAGCACAGTTACAAGCAAGACCAGGAAAGTTGTGAAGAATTTAACTAACCCTGCTCCCCAGGATCCAAACAGCCCTGAGAAGTTACCAAAATCAAACCTATGTTTCTCATGGAGTTCCCGCTCAGGGAATTAAGGTCCAGAACCATGTGGACCATACCCTTTACTTTAGAAGTAGCATCGGAACAACAGCATTCACTACCTATCACTTTGGAGGCTCATCCCTGTGCAGCGAGCAGTCGTTTGAGAACAACAGGTACTACAGATACACATACACTATACCCTAATTCTTCATTAAGTTGGGATCCTACACCTCGAAAACAGACACATTCTGTAGTGCATGTGCCTGAACTGGTGGAAAATTGTGAGAGCAATCCTTTAGGGGTGTCGTTTCTATTGATATGGCTATCAAACAGTTATGATGGTTCACTCTAATACTCCTGACCTCCCACCTTCCGAACCAAGGCTCCACCTCCAGCAGCACATCTGCTACCACAGAGGAAGTGTAAGGCTATGGAACACAGTTAGTTTGGACCAGAGTTAGAGGCCCAATTCCGATTCCTTATTTTCAACCCTACCCCTACCCCTTAACCATCGCCCTCGCTCTACGGAGTGTCAAGTGGTAGGGTTTGAGCCCCTGTCTCATTGTCCCTCTGAAGGATGGAAGGGTTCTTATTTTTCTTACAGCCCAGATCTACAGTTTGTACTCACATAAAAGTTGATTTTATGACTGCTTTATTTTCTTTTTAAATAAATCTTTGAATATCTCTCAGAATATGTAATGGGGTTTGTTTTCAGAGAGATTAAAGAATGGATTACTCTCAAATGTGGAAAAGCTATGCTTACATAAACATGTTATGATGCAAAACATTTTGAAAACACAGCATTTTATTATATTATTGGCATTAAAGAAATGGCATTCATTACATGTTATTTCCTAGACATACACAAACACACCCATTTGTGGAAGCATTACAACTATAAGCAAACAAGAAGAGTTTAAAAAAAAGATATTTGTATCCAGTCATGTATCCAAAGAACCAGTTTACTCCCAAAGTGGTTTGGCAGCACTTTTTGATTTTTGAAATCGCTGCCTCGTTTGCTCAGGAGTCCCCGCAATGATAAACCGCAGAAATGTCAGTGAAACTTGTTCAGTATCGAATCAAAAACACATTATTCAAGTAGCCGTTTTCCTGCTCTGCTTCCCTGACGTGGCTATAATCATATTTAACTTTACAACATGGACAATTCGTTCACAACCCACACGTG
>CAAKHG010046540.1:0-20053 GCA_901007715.1 Dactylopterus volitans
AGCACAAGATTCTTGTGTTTGCTGTAAACTTCTTGGTTTGAATCCCGCACGCCGGCGCCAGCGCGCCACCCACCCGGGAAGCAGCATGAAGTTGAGGCGGTCGGCTCGGTCCCTCTCGGCCTTGTACAAGGAGGTCCTCTCCTCCACCAGGCGCTCCAGAGTCCTGGAGTACATCTGCAGGCGGCGGATCAGGTTGTCCATGTACGTCTCGCTGGCTTGATTGTGCAGGTTGCTGCACAGGAGGGGAAACGTTAGCGTTCGCTACGGAGCCGGAAGCGTGCGGGGGAACCCGCGTCCATGCATTTTGAGTTCCAATTATGAAACGGCAACAGGTCAGCGAAGCCTGTGTGACATTTCAACGTGTGGCGCCGGCGCACCTGAAGATCTTCCCCAGAGTTAGCTCGATCCGCTTGAAGTCGGGCCTGCGCTCGGGGTCCTCGTCCCAGCAGCTCTTTATCAGCGCGTACAGCTGCACACAGACGAGGACGGGGGTCATGACACTCGCCTTGGCGGGCTCAAACGCGAGAGAGGGTCTAACATCCAGGCCACCATGTTTTAGCTTCCAAAATGGATTCTCAGAACTAAGACGGTCTGCGTCCAGACGACTGCCCTCGGGCATCGTTTCAGGATTAATCTTCGAAAGAAGCAATGGCCGGACGCGAAGACCCGAGATTTCTTTACATGGACTAACGAGGAGGTGGAGCTTATATTACCCAATTAGCTAAACGCCATCGTTCCCATAGGTCCCATGCGTTTCTGCGCTTATGCGTCTAAACAGAAACCAGGAGTTTACAAATTAAAACGGAACCTACAAATGTCCTTAGCGCGGACACCAGGCACAACCTAGCAAAAGTTCCGAACTTTTCTACCAAAGCGCAGTAATGTGGATGAGCGCTAACGGGAACGACTCCCCCTCCAAACGTCTTTCACGTTTCTGACGGACATTTTCCGCACTCGTGACCCGTCTGCGTGTGTAATACCAGCTAAACTGCAAGCTTCTTAAAGGGAGCCCGTCGTTCTCACACACCACCCACAGGCTCCACCCACCGCCGGCGGGGTTTTGAACATGCAAAGCGAGCGCCGGGATCGAAAGCTGATCGCTGCTGCTGCACCAGCAGGGTGAGTAATTTCATGTTAAATATAAGAGGTAATTCTTGTTTTTGCTGCTCGTGGTTTATATTTTTTATATTATTCTTATGCACTTTTTACCTTTCTCTGCTCTTTTACATAATTTTTTCTTATCTTATCTTATCTTATCTTACCTCATTCTCCCTCTCTGACACACGGTCAAAGTGGAGGTCAGGTCTGAAGACAGCCAGCCCAGAGGGATACTGCACCCTGTAGATCTTCTCTGGGGGATTAGACGGCATTGAGATGAACAAGGTTAGCAAGACGCGGCTTGAGGATGATTTCTCAGCCTGCGCGTCCGTCACCCACTGATGGTGAGTATGCGCGCAGAGTGCGTTTATAAGGGCGACAGGATACCTGCAGAGTTTGAGCAGCACTGCGTATAAAAGGGGGACCGTCTCATGACGATCTCGTGGGCGATGATGGCGTAGCTGTAGACGTCCCCTTTCTGGGATACGCCATCTGCACGAAGATGCTCCGGGGCCGTCCACACATCTGGGCAGGAGAGCAGAGGGGGATGAGTTGCTGGAATTCTCTGGAAATCGAACGTCATCCACTCTGATGATGGGGATGAAAGGGGGGCTCAGTCTCACCTCTTCCTGGTCTCAGGATGGTGTGGCAGCCAAAGTCCGTGATCTTGACCACCATGCGGTTGTCAACCACACAGTTGGTGGACTTGAGGCGGCCGTGGACCTCAATGTTACTGGAGTGGAGATACGACATGCCCTGTTTATGAAGCAAGAGGATTAGGAGGGCTGATAAGGAAAATCCTGCCGAAACCGAACTGAAAGTGGAGAATAAATCAGTGGATAAGTAAGAAATATCCAGTAATTTCCCTTGTTGGTCCTGTGCATAAAACAGCCAAAATGAATAAAATGAATTAGAATAAAAGTCTATAAATAATTTGCACACCTGAGAGAAAAAGAAGCTTGCAGTGCAATACCTTTGCTATATCATACATGACTGATATCTTGAACTCCATGTCCATGAAGGTCTCGTCCGGGTAGGAGATCCTGTCATTTAGGATGTACTGGAGGGAAAAAACAGACTCAGCTTATTCGTATTCCCTCACTTGTACGGTGCTGCTTGTAGTGTGTGTGTGTGTGTGTGTGTGTGTGTGTGTGTGTGTGTGTGTGTGTGTGTGTGTGTGTGTGTTTACTTGCATTCAGGAAACCACTTTTAATGTTCTTTAAATGTGTCAATGACTCATCAAATGAACAGCAAAGTCATTGTGTGTAGTGGAGAAAGGCCACCTGGTCATAAACTACCTGCTAACTCCCATAAAGTACATTCTAATTGTCATAAACTATGTGCTAGCTGTCATAAACAATATGTTAAACCAGCCTAAACAAAATGCTAAATGTCGTAAACTATATCTTGTCATAAACAACATGCTTACTGTCTGAAACAACCACCTAACCATCAAACTACATGCTGTCATACACAACATGATAACTGTCATAAACAACATGCTAACTGTCATCAACTACATGCTAACTGTCATAAACAATATGCTAACTGTTATAAACTACACACTAACTGTTATAAAAAAAAAAATGCTAAACCTCATAAATTACAAGCTAAATGCCATAAGCTGACTGTTGTAAACAACATTCTGACAAACAATATGCTAACTGTCATACACAACATGCTAACTGTCATAAACAATATGCTAAATGTCTAAAAGAACATACTAACCGTCATAAACAACATGCTGTCTTAAACGATATGCCATCTGTCATAGACCACATGCTAACTGTCATACAGTACGTACTAACCGTTATAAACAACATGAACTGTCTTAAACAAAATGCGAACTGTTGTAAACAACATGCTCACTGTCATAAACAATATGCTAAACATCATAAATTACAAGCTAAATGCTATAAGCTGACTGTTATAAACAACATGCTGACTGTCAAACAATATGCCAACTGTCATACAAAACATGCTAACTGTCATAAACAATATGCTAAATGTCATAAAAAACGTACTTACCTAAACATGCTAACTGTCTTAAACAATATGCCAAGTGTTATAAACAACATGCTAACCGTCAAAAAGTATGTACTAACTGTCATAAATGACATGAACTGTCTTAAACGATATGCTAACTGTTGTAAACATAATGCTCACTGTCATAAACTACCTGCTAACCCTCTTAAACAATATGCTAACTGTCATAAACAATATGCTAACTTTCATAAATAACATGCTCACTGTCATAATCTACATGCTAACTGTTATAAACAACATGCTCACTGTTGTGCTCACATTTTTAATTCTCTGACTACATTATTTTACACTGAAATTGAGAAATCAGATGAACACGCGGCACTGAAAGCGTCTTCAGGTTGATGATGGGATGAGCTTACCCTGAGAGAGCCTCTCTGACACAGCTCAAACACCCCAAACACACCGTACTCGAACCTCACGGTGCCGTAGAACTTGGTCAGGTTGTAATAATCGATGCGCAGCAGCTGAAACACAAAGTGGTGGGATAACTGTGCAGCCACGACTGGGGACATCTGCTGCATCTTCTCCAAAAGTTACAGGATAGACGCGACTGAACATGGACGAACAACCCACCGTGTTGAGCTCAATCTTCTGGTCCTCTGAGAAATCTCCATCTGTGTGTTTAAGCTCCTTCAAGATTACAGGCTGGAGAAAGCAAAGAGGGAGGACCCAAACACTGAGTGACAAGGTTGCAGCGCCGGCTCTTACTTTTCGTCCTTTTTACCATGAACTGTCGCTACCTTCTTGTCATAGCGGCCTCGGTGAGTGTAGTATGTGCTGTCCTTCCTCTTGTCCTCGTCAATCTGTTGTGCACACACACAGCGCACGTCAAGAATTACACTCCCAGTTTGTGACTGCGCTCACACATTTATCATCCTCACTTCCCCTGTTTAACTTAATCTCCCTTATTTATCTTCCACCAGGATACGGCCCTCAACTCCCGAGAGCGACAGAACGCACATCAAGAACCGCTAACGCCGCTAAACATCGCTGCCCCAAAAAGAGGCAGAGGAACTAGTAAAACTAGGTTGGTTTACTGATAAACACTCACATTGCGCTTTTCCACTACATGGTACCAACTCCACTCTGCTCTACTCCACTCGCCATTTTTGGTTCTTTATTGGGAAAAAAGCACCTGGTACCACGTTTTTTTCCTGGGGTTCCAAAAAAGGCCGACCTGCTACTATGAGGCGACCTGAAAACACTGCAGACCACTGATTGGTCGTCACAGCGTCACCAATGTGCGCCATGCACAGAACACCCAGTGCAGCGTACGTCCATGCCCGCCATTTTTAAACAATCGAGCTATCGTAGTGGCGGCAGTTTTAATTTTTGACTTTCAAAAATGGCAAGGACACCATTCCGTTGCATTTCTAGGTCGCTAGGATGAGCAGTCACACCGAGGCGGTACTATGTTCAGGCTTAATGTTTTAAAAACTGTGCCTGTGTTTTTTTGTGTTTTCCAGATTGGTTTAATCTTGTTGTTTCCTTCAGGTACATTTTTTATAATCCAAAAAACCCCGTCTCGTGTGCCGCTGCCAATGCGCTAAGCTTTCACGCTGCCCTTGCAAATTGGCAGTACTGGACAAAATGGAGTCGTCGAGCGGTGGCGTTGATTTCGTAGCTCTTTGGTGTCTTGAGACAGTTTCGCCCCGGTCCAGTTCGGAAACCCAAACTTCCTCCACCATAAAACTTGTCTTGAACTAAGTCTGGACCTCCTACGTGTTTGTGATGGCTCTGCCCACCTTTAGTCTGGTTCTGCTGGAGGTTTCTCCCGTCAGAGGGAGTTTTTGCCTCCTCACCATTGCAAAGTCCTTGTCTTTAAACCATTAGAAACATGAAAAGTGTTCAGATATAACTATGAATAAATTGAAGTGAGCTTGTACCACTTCTACATGCCGTAATTACTAATTTGCCGCCTTTTTGATCAAATTTATGCATTTTGCGTCACTTCCTGTCTTCTGGTCTAATTTGATTTTCTAGTCTGATTTCGCATCACGTCGTGACTCGATATGAGCTGATCAAATTTCAAACACTCGTCATGTTTCAGAAAATGAAAGATGCCAGATAATGAACCGATGAACTCCGCCCCAGAAGAGCGAGAGAATTTTGTTGTTGTTGTTTTTTGCTCGCATAAACCGATTCGAAAACTCCGCCCCTGTGGCAGGTTTGGTGAGATGCAGCACGGGAGTTTTGGCGTAATTCTGCCATCAAACAAACAGATGCAGATGGAAAGATGGGCTCCATATCGGGGCCGAATTCCAATAAGTCCGGCCATTTACCTTCAAAGAGACCTCCTTCTCATCCAGCGGGCCAATCAGGTGCGGGTTGATGTGGGACCACTTTTTCTGCATGAGGCGCTCTTTCCTGTTCTGCCTAAGGAGAGCAACACAGGGAGCGCGAGCGTGTCTCATTACACTAGCTACGCATGGAGGGACAAATGAGTCCTCATGTCTCCCAGCTTCCCTGAATGCATCAGCCTTGCTTTACACCGCGCAGCAGTGCCGCCTGTGTCGGCTGTTTACCTGTAGAAGATGAGAGCGATGGCCGTCACCACGACAACGCTGAGACTCAGAACGATCACGATCACATCCTGAGTGTTCAAGCCTGGAAGCGTGCACGCGCGCGCGCACACACACGCACACACACACACACAAAGAGTTATCGAGCTTCACATCGACTAAAGGTAAGAAATTTATTGTTAAATCTTCATATTTTGATTTCATTCTTAATCCCAACTTAAATCTAAGGAGTGCCCGCAGGTTCCTGGATGTAGAGAAGAAGCTGGTGGAAACATTTATTTTTAAAGAAAAAAAAAGTGAGGCAAAGTTTAAAATAAACTCGACCTAAAATTGAGGAGGAGCGGAGGAGGATGAGAAGCTCTGCTGTTCGATGTCAGCAGCATCAGTGTGTGTGTGTGTGTGTGTGTGTTCACTACCGTCAGGGTTTTCTGGCACGTCGTCAGGAAGCTTCCCCGATTTCCAGGGCAAAGCAGGGTTCTTGTCCATCACGACGGTCTTATTTTTCGACGTGTCAAACACACACAGCGTCTGGTACTGAACGGGGAACACGGGGAACACGGTCACCTCCGTGCCGACTCCTCGGGGGCCACGCCGTTTGACCGCAAAAGCCGCCGCGCTTCCTCACCTTTCCACTCTCGGCGGAGGTGTAAATCATGGAGAGGTTGGCGTCTCGGTCGCCGTACTCGTCCAGGACGTAGTACCCTCCCATGCCTGCCGCAAACACACGCATAAACAAAACCAGGACAGCACGTGATATGGCAGTTTTATGCTTCTCCATTTTCCCATAGCTGTGCTCTCCGGTTTCACATAGCTGATAACTGTGTATAACCTTCTGGATTTTGCCAAAATACGTGTATCTCATGGCCTATAGGAGGACGTATGTGTGTCTTAGACAACTGAAACCATGAGGAGGAGTCTTGAATAATTAGCCTTGTCAAGCGCTTCTACTGTAACCCATCAGAGCGCTGCTGTGTGAGCTGCTCCTCTTGTACAAGAATAACATCATTTAACTAGTAAATCTGGCTGAATCGTTTTGATATCAACGTCCGTCCATGCTTGATCAAAAGACTTTTAACAGCGAGTTCTCTTCGGAATGGGGCGGTTGACTTATATGCATGAAGGTAACAAATGCATTTAGATTGGTGCCTAATTGGATGAGCAAGGCAAAGCTGTTTTACTTGTATGGCACATTTCATACAGACAATTCAAAGTGCTTTTGCAACCGGGCCATAATCCCTGGTTGCTTCAGCCATATAAATTTGAGTGTCATTAGCATAACTATGATATGACATACATGTTGTTTTGCAAAAAACAAGCGGCAGCATAAATAGATTAAATTTAAGAGGCCCGAGGGTTGATCCCTGGGGGACTCCACATGCCAATTTTGCTCGCTCAGGTTTACAGTTATCAATTGACACCATGCAGTCTCTAAATCCCTCGTCTTGTGCTACTCAAACGCTGACTTGCGCAGCTACAAAAAGCAATAATACTGTGTTTCATGTCTGGACTTATAGCTGATCAGGGGAAATACCGATGAAGGAGACGTTTCCGAACGGGTTGTCGCTCAGCGGCACGTCCACGGCTCGATTCAGCATCCTCTCTCTTAGCACTTTGCCAAAGAGCAGGGCTCCATCGTGGTACCCAGCCACGTAGTCGTTTATCTGCCCATTGGATCGACAAGACAGAGACAGACGATTCGGAGTTATGAAGGGCTGTTTCCAAGCACGCCGCTGGTGTTTGAGTGTCCACGTTGCAGCAGCTCACTGTGTCATTGTACGGAAGGTTTGAGCCGTAGTCGTAGTTCCTCTGTGGAAGAGTGATGACCAGGACGTCCTCCATGACCTTATTGGATGTGGTGTTGACATAATAATCTGGGCTGGAGGACAGAGAAGGGGAGAACGACATGACTTCTGCGAACTGAAAAGGTCTCCAGAGGTTTTTGCCGTGTCTTTGTTCTGGTTTGACAGAAAGGAGTGAAGGTTCTTACTTGAAAATATCAAGCAGAATGAACATGATGTCCTTGTGAACGTGGCCCACTATCCCCTTCACTGAAACCACGTCGTCGAGGCTCCCGCACATGATGAAGACTGAAATAAGGAAATCACCGTCATTGTCACAGCGAGAAATAGTGAGACTTTTGAGCTAAATGCTAATGTGCTAGCGTGTGAGCCTGCGCGTATTTACCAATCAGCCATGAGCGCAATACTTTGGAAAATTTACTCGGGGAGAATATTTTCCTTTAACCCCAAACTCCCCCCGACCCAAAAAAAGCACTTTTCAGATTCCCCAGGGATCCTTGAGGGGCGGAGGGATCCTTGAGGGGCGGGGCTGTGTCCCGAAGAATGCGGATTTCGTGGAGCGCACTTGCAGCGCTCCGCATTTCCGTTTAAGCCGATGCAAACTTGCTTATGACATTTCCACAAACTTTACTTTGGAAACCACACAGATTGCCAGGAATTCTTTTCGACAGGTAAATCAATTCCTGGAAACACAAGTTCCTGGAAATGTTGGTGGGGAAGGTGAGAATGCTGGGATGCAAAAAGTCACATGGTACATTTGTCTAAATTCACCCCCCCAAAAAAAGACCCATCTTTCTTCTACCTAGGAGGTCGTCACAGCTACTCTGACTTAAGCCATCGCCCCCATGGAGGTATAAAAATAAAAAAAAATCACCCACTGTTGCTGTGTCTTGTCTTGGCAGTGAAGGCGTCCTTCAGTTCGCTCTCCCCGCGCAGCATCACTCTGTCGGCCCTCGAGGCAAAGCTGGCGGAGGCGGCTTCCAGTGCGTTTATGTACCTGCGGCAAAAGCGGGGAGGTCAGAGGGCAGGAACACCGGCAACTGCCGGAGAAGCCCCAGCCTGCGGTTTTCTCCTCACCAGAAGCAGTCCTCGGACGTGTCACCGGACTTCTTGTAGACATAAACCTGACTCCACCGGGGCTTGAAGGGCAGCTTCTCCCTCATGAAGTTGAACATTAAGTCAGAGATCTTGCGCGCCGGCGGCAGGATTCGGGTCAGCTTGGGTTTGTAGTTGCAGGAGAGGCCGAAGCTCCCGGCGGAGATGATGGGGATGCTCATGCTCAGGCCAATTTCGTCGCTGAGACAAGAGGACGGCAGAGTTAAACGCTAGTGGTTTGTGGGGTGGTGTTTGGGTAAGGAGAAGCTGAGCATTACTCACTCCACCAGATGGAAGGTGGCGTAGGTGCAGGACGGCCCCAGCATGACACACCCGATCTCGCCTTGACCCTGCAGGAAGACACAACGACTGAGTGTACGGGTACGCTGCCTCTGCCGAGCTGGTACGGAAAAATGGTATGGAAGCGTGGCAAATTTATCTTTGCCACATGTTCATGAAGGTCTGAAGGCTAATTGTGACCACGAGCTGCGGTCAGCGGACAGAAAGGACGAGATCAGCGATACAAGAGGCCAAAAGCTGGCCGTTTCTCAAATCACGGACTTGTGCGGACTTTTGCGGACTTGCGGACTCTCGTACTTTTGAAACGTCATCATCGGCGGTCCAAGTCCTCTTCCAGATCACAAGTCCCCGAGCGGCAAGTCCGGAGTGTCCCTGCTCCGCCCACTTTTAAAAGTCCAATCGGACGCCTACGTGGGCGTACTTGAGGAAGCCATGTATCCCAGAATGCATTAGGATCAACGCACGGACGATTGGCAACGAGCGGCGAATGACGTGCGGCGAATGACGTGCGGCGATGTCGGCGGCAACAACGACCGCAAGACGTCTCTCCATTTCTTTTTTTTCTTATTGTTTTTTATTTTGCTTGGATCTGGAACTCACCAACTTCCACAAACTCCCACAACTTTGTTTGTGCACCGTTCATCTTTTATATGCCCGCTCGCTCAAAAAAAGACTCATTTAAATTATAAACCTTACATGTATATAACCAATATATACATATAGTATATACACTGATACATATGTAAACAAATATATATTTATATATGAAATATTGAAACAGGGAATGAGTTGTGGTTGTTTTATATGATTCACTCTGTAGGTGGCGCTAATGACACTTATGCACTTAGCACCAGCCGCCATTCACACAGAAGAAGAAGAAGAAGAGGAACACCGCTATTCCAAATGCAAGGAGTAGCGGCAGACACAGTTTTCATGAGGTTAAAAGTGGCATCGCAGTACGGGAAGGATCGGGACTAGCTAGCTAGCATGCTAACTTCAGTGGTTTTCTCTGCAACAAAAATACACTACGTAACACATATTTCTTCATATTCTGTTGAAAATTGTATGAAAGTTTTGAATGTATTAAATAAAAAATATTGTACCTTTAAAGCGTTTTTCTATTTTTTTTTTCTTCTTTTTTTACGTTATCTGACCACACTCACCAGCAGTTTCTTGAGTATCGCCACGCCCTCGCAGGTGCTGCTCCTGCAGCCCTGCCGGTTGTACATGGTGGTGTTGAACCCATTATAATTAGCCCTCAACGTGAAGTTTAAACCTTTGATCATGGAAAAAAAAAGATAAGAGTTATTAATATTTCCATGCAAAGTCATTAATCCCTTGATGCCAGGGAGATTAGATTACGCGAGACCGACATTATCAAGCACCTCACAAAACAAGTTTAGGTAAAAAATAATACAGAATGTGGCGGAGTTAAAGACGAGCGTCAGCAAAGCTCGTTCTTTCTTATCGCTGATAAGTCATTTGAGTTTTTCTGGTGAAGCGGCTCGCTGCTGCCGGGCAAAGACAAGTGGAAGCAGCACTTCTGTTTTCAAAAATGGATATTAAGCATTATTGCGCTTGACGGCATGGAGATTGGTATCTCCCGGACCAGTTTAAGATATGTCTAAGAGGGTCAGAAATCTATTAAATTAGGTGCTATATGAAAGACCTTAGCCCCTGATGCTAACAATGAAAAAATGTCAGGCCAAAACTGTGGTATTTATGTTCAGTCCACTGTGTCATTCTCCACATGCCAAACACAGGAGGCACAAAGTGAAATTAGGACTGAAAGTGCTGATTTTTTTTTGTGTGTTTGTTTTGTTTTGTTTTATCTTAATTTCAAGCAGCTACAGTAAAAATATTCATTAAGTAATTGTTAGGTATTGATCTTCCGTATTTAACATGTAAGGTTAGATACTTAGGAGCTTTTTCCTTCTCTTTATGAAAGACGTGAGAATCCCGTGTCTCGTTTCTCTCGCTATCAGGCTTTTAGAAAATGGCTGCACGTTTGTATTTTGTGCCAGTTTTCATATCAGCATGCGTCGCGTGTTGCTGATACTCGGCTCCCGTATTCAGATATGCTAGAATGTTCCTCGTGCCTTTGGAGCGTGAGATAGGTGAAATGTGAAACCGAATTTAAGGGCATGTCAGAGCCAGTTTCGTGAATCCGGGATTCACTTGTTGTTTATTTGTCACCCTCCTTGGCATGCGCTTATCACCGCAGTGACTTCCTCCAGTATTAATTAACGATTAATAAGAAGCCATGCCATTTTGTCGCATAAACAGCAAGCAATTATCAGAAACTTCCTATTTTATAGCCAAAAATAGGTATTGTGAGGTCCTGTGACCTCCAACTTGAACCTATCTGTGATATCACGTCCACAAAAAAAAACGGGATTGACGGCCCGGCAGGCAACCCCCAAAAAAAACATGATTCCGCTGACCTCAGCTATCGCCGCCACGGAGGCATGAAAAATGCCCGCCGTTCCCGGATCTCGTCCTCAAATGACGTATGAAACTGGATTTCGAAGCATTTCAGAGCCATTTTAATGAACCTCTGATATATGTGCGTTCATCGTTCCCACGGCAGCAGCGAGTTTGGATGCAGATCAGAACCGACCAGCCATCTTGACTTTGTAGTTCTCTTTTTTTTCGGGGTGTTTTTTCCAGGAGCTTCCATTGACTTCCTCTCATCTTACAGACTGATGAGAAATCATTCTGAGCTGCTATTCTGTTCTTTTTTGCTTTGGAATTTTCTTAATTTTGGGTTTTTTTTTTTTTTTTTAATCAACAAAGCAATTTGTCCGATTTAACAAATCATTTTATTTGGCGTCTGGGGTCCATTTTCCAGCGCCCGTCAGATCCATCCATACCGTGCTTGATGTTCTCCTGCCTGTCCAACTCGATGGCTCGCTCCACCGCCGCCTGCACGTACGGCCGACTCCACTCGTACGTGTTGTCCTCCAGCAGCACGACGTTCATGGTGTACTCGGGTCTTGATGACAGACAGTCGTCCAGGACCTTGTTGGCGACCACCGCCGCCACCAGCGCCCCCAGGAAGGGCAGAGTGTGTGAGCCATGCATCTCGATCCTTGAGGCTCTCCTCTTCTTCTTCTTCTTCTCCTTCTTTTTTTTTTTTTTTTTAAATCTCTTTCAGAACCGTCTCATCCACGGCTTCTACATGATCTCGAGCAGCTCTTGGTCCACCAGCCAGTTGCCAGATGATAATAAAAAAAAAGCGAGTTATACACCAACTTCTCTGCGATCTTGAAACGTGGATTGAGGAGCGGATCGGCTGCCCTCCGACCGGTCGTGTGCGGCGAGAGCCTGAGACCAACAAGCCTCCGCCTTGCTCTGGACTGGTCCACCTGTCCTCCGGGTGTTAATGAACAACCACCGAGTGACAGTCGGTGCGTTAGTCAGCAGGGGCGGAGGAGGAGGGGCGGGGGAGGGGCAGGAAAGTCTCCCACCGTCCATCTGGACCCACACCTACCTCAGTGGATCACAATGGATCCTGTTTGCAGACGCGACGCCTGGATTCACCTTAAATCTCCTGTCCGAATCACATGGAAATAGTCGTAAAAGACCCAGTTACTCGGCGAACAGCCTGGCGGATGTTTGCCGGGAGGTCATTTCCATGGCAGCTCCAGCGGTGAACATGCAGGCGACGGCGGCGGGTTCTGATATTTTCGCAGTTTTCTTTTTGTTTTGGTTTTCTTTTTAATTTTCCGGCGTTTTGCGAAGACGTTTTAGAGGAAGAGGAACACTTGTATGGCAGAAAAAGGGGGGGGGGCAAAGGTCAGCTGAGGCAGTAAAAGTGAGGGCTTGCGTCGAGCTGATAAACACCGTCTGCTGTAAAAAAGCAGGGCGGATTAACCCAATAAAAGTCCTGGTTAAAGAGCCCGTCGCCTCGCCTCGCGATCGCTCGCCCTGGTTCACACCGCCAAGTCAAGAGGTGCGGACGGCACGCAAAAAAGAAAAAACTGGTTTTCAGATGTCTGTCGGGGGGCGTTGCGCACAAACTGCCGGGCCAGTGTTCACCTAACACTGTGCAGGGGTGGAGTACAGGAACATGAAGAAGCCATCCCACTTTGAGGCAGATTTTGGCGTTATTGGTTTGATTATGCAATGTTTTGTGTGGTCGTATCATCTTAAATGAGTTGCCAATGCTGAAACATTTATAGAAGGTTTATAGGACGGTCTGCCTGCTTGACGATTTCCTTTTATTGCGACATAAAACCGATGTTTTTCCTTGGAACGTAATTTGTGGTTGGAAAAAAAAAAGGGCAGACGCCACAATTCACGTGCAATAACCTGCTTAATATCGTCTAGGTGCCCCCTTTTGCTGCCAAAACAGGTCCACCACCTTCAGAGGTCCACCAGACCTCTGAAGGTGTTGCTGTGGTATCTGGCACGAAGATGTCAGCAGCAGATCCTTTAAATCCTGGAGGTTGTGAGGTGGAGCCTCCATGGATCTGGACTTGTTGGTCCAGCACATCCCACAGATGCTGGATCGGATTGAGATCTGGGGAACCTGGAGGCCGAGTCAACACCTCGAACTGGTTGTTGTTTTCTTCAAACATTCCTGAACCATTCCCAGCAGAACATTGCCCAAACCATCGCACTGCCTCCGTCGACTCGCCTTCTTCCCATAATGCATCCTGGTGCCATGTGTTCCCCAGGTTAGCGACACACACACACACCTGTCCATCCAGAGAATGTAAAGGAAACCTGATCCATCAGACCAGACCACCTTCTTCCGTTGCTCTGTGGTCCAGTTCTGGTGCTCCCGTGTCCATTGTTGGTGCTTCCAGCAGTGGGCAGGGGTCAGCAGGGGCACCCTGACTGGTCCCACACACAACAGATTGCCATGAGTGTGTTCTGGCTCCTTTCTATGAGAATCAGAATTGAGTTTTTCAGCAGTCTGAGCTCCAGTAGCTGGTCTGTTAGGTCGGACCACGCGGGCCAGCCTTCACTCCCCACCTGCATCAGTGAGCCTTGGCCTCCATGACCCTGTCGCTGGTTAGCCACTTTTCCTTCCTTGGACCACTTTTGATAGGTCCTGACCACTGCAGACCAGGAACACCTCACAAGAGCTGCAGTTCTGGAGATGTTCTGGCCCGGTCGCCTAGACATCACAATTTGGTCCTTGTCAAACCTTGAACTGGTTGTTGTGCTCCTCAAACATTCCTGAAGCATTGTTGCTTTGTGGCAGGGAGCATTATCCTGCTGGAAGAGGCCACTGCCATCAGGGAATACCATGAAAGGGGGGACATGGTCTGCAACAATGCTTAGGTAGCTGCTACGTGTAAAGGAACATCCACGTGGACGGCAGGACCCAAGGTTCCCCACGTCTCGCTCTCGGCCCACAGCGCATCCTGGTGCCGCGTGCTACCCCACAAGAGCTGCGGTTCTGGAGATGTCCTGACCCAGTCACCTAAACATCACAAGGTGACCCTGGTCAAAGTCCATCACGCTTGAACATCTGTCCTGCCTCCAACACATCAGCTTTGAGGGCAAAATGTCAACCAGCACATTCCATCCGCAGACAGGCGCCATGGTAACCACACCATCAGGGTTAGTGTTGGTGGTCATAATGTCACAGCTGATTGGTGCATGTTATTCCAAGTCTGAGCATATTTTAAAACTGCAGTGTTACCGTATCATGACTAAAGTATCGTGATACCATCGTATTTTGAGCTTGAGTCCCCCTCACATTTTTACGTAATTTGAATGGTGGGAGGCAAGAATTGCAGCCATGTTTCATGTTTCATGATCATGTTTATAACCTCGAATTAGTATCCTCGCCATTAATTACAACCGCACGGGATCCTGATTTGCGTCTCGGGTCTTCACGTGATGCTTTCGTCCAATTTGGGACGAATGTGAGCCGAGCGGAGTCATTTTAGACAAATGCCTAATTGGATGAGGCCCTGTCATTTTTCAGTGCAAAGTCCTCACAGTGTAGGTTATGGACAAATATGGCGGCTGGCTGCTCCTTGACTGCTTCACAGTTTCATAATCAATCCATCCGCCCCGCAGCTCTTTCGTAAACGCCCTCCGGGTCCTGCTGCCGGGCCCTAAATCATGCCTGTGTCAGACTTTTATCGCCCCATGACTCCGTCGCCTTTCTTCTCACGCCGTTTTTATGGCCTCTGCATCTCTGTCCACGAGAGGAGTTTAGGGAACCGAATTCCCCCGGAACGTCACGTACACGCGAGGGAAAAAAACAAAAAAAAACAAAACATCGACGCTCTCCGACCGCCGGCCCGGCTGACGTCCGTCGGGTCTGTCGCCATTAACGCGGCAAAATAAACACCGAACTATTGCACCATCTGTTTATGCACTTAGTCACGCTCAACATTTCCAATCCGGGCTCCCCGTCTTTCCAGAATCGTCCCTCTGCTTCCTGTCTGGCCGCCACCTTACGGGCTCATAAACCCATCTCGAGCAAACACGCACGCGTGACGCTGGAATAGCGCGGTCGGCGAGCACGGCGAGGCCGTTTTAGCGCCCCCCCACCCCCACTCCCGGCACATCATCGGAGCGGAGGAAGCGGCGGCGTGTTTCAGGAACTGGACCCTTGGGTTTACTGGCTGCTTTAATGGCCACCCTTAACACTTCGCTGTTATTGTTAGTCTAAGAGAACGGGCCCAGCCGGGGCACTTTCCCTCTGGCATGAAGGGAGATAAGGCTGCGTTAATGGAGCTCATATGCAGAGAGCACACACACACACACACACACACACACACACACACACACACGCACTTTTCAGAGGGCGGTTCAGATGAGAACAATATAAGCTCAAATAATTATCCTAGCGCAATTCCTTAGATTTTCACCTGAATCGTACCGAATCCGCGAGTTTGAAGACCGGAAACTCAAATCCCCATCGTATCCCGGCCCGGCGGGGGAAGGGAGGGGGTTCACGGTGAGAATACGCAGGCGGCCGTTAGTCATAACCTTGGAATATGTCTCAGAAATTTCAGTAAGAACCTCTCAGCATCATCGATGATGGTGACTTAACAGCGGCAGCCCGAGTAAAAAAACTTCTTGGACGCGGCTCCTGATATGGATGTCAAACAAAACTCAGTCGGTTGCTCATCTAAATCTATTTATTGTCTCGGTACTGAGAGGGAATAAATGCCCTTTTCGATATCCAGTTGGTTAAAACCAGATCCACCTACCACTGAAGAGTGGATAGAAATAATACATGAGATCTACAGGATGGAGGGACTGTCATATCCCCTCAGGATCCAAGGAGAGAATTTTTACCTTATCTGGACTGAGTGGACCGAATACATCAACCCAATTAGACCAGACTTTAATCGACTCACCGACGTGATTTAAAAGAAGCAGTCACAATTAACGGATCTGTGCGCTGGACACAATAGGTAATCAATCATTTGTTTACCTCTAAACCAAATCAAATCAAATCAAACTCCCCTTTAACAGGCAGAAACCTTGAACAGAGCCTGGCTAGAGGTGGGCGGGGCCATCTGCCTCGACTGGTTTGGTTGACAGAGAGAGAGAGAGAGTAAGAGGGAGGGAGAGAAAGAGAGAGAAAGCAGGGCTGAGGGATGGGAAAGGAAATGCACAGTGACATCATCAACAGTGACATAGTCATGGTAGCGGTGGTGGAGGTCCCTGATGGACATAAAAGTCCCCGTCTCTGCAAGACAAGACAACAACTCCAGGGAAGAAGTTACGTTAGTAACATGCAGGAATGGATGAGGAAGAGGATGGGAAAGGAGGGAGAGAGGGAGAGAGAGGGGCCCAGTGCATCATGGTCCCCCGGCAGCCTAGACCTATAGCAGCATGACTAGGGGCGGGACCAAGGCGAGCCTGAGCCAGGTCTAACTATGAGCTCTGTGATAAAGGAAAGCTTTAAGCCTGCTCTTAAATGTAGAGTGTGTGTCTGCCCCCCTGACCAACGCTGGGAGATGTTTCCACAGGAGAGGAGCCTGATAGCTGAAGGTTCTGCCTCCAGATGTGTGTTTGGAGGCCCTAGAAGTAGGCCCCAGAAGTAGGCCTTCATTCTGCAGTGTTCTAGTTGGGTAATATGGTTCTATTAGCTCCTTCAGATATGATGGTGCCAGACCATGAAGGGCTTTATAGGTTAGGAGGAGGGTTTTGAATTCATTTTATTGGCAGCCAGTGCGAGAAGCCAACATTGCAACATTTCGCAAGTGAATAAAGGCATTTTTTTGAGATTTGTTTAATGTAGGAGTTAAAAGACAAACCATGAATGTATCAGAATGCCTAGATACGGTATGTAGAGGTAGGCACAATGTGTATGTACTATATGTGTGACTTGTTGTCATGGTTGTCAACTCCTCGCTAAGTAACTCTGGTGAATCGGGGACTGAAGGGCCTCCCATGTTTGAATGTGTGTAGCTATTATGCCTTTGTTGAAAAAAAAAAAGAAGGAAAAAAAATACTTTGGAAGAAGGAGAAACAATAAGAACGGAAAGTCCCAATGAACACGACGTGCGATGATACCCGTGAACTGACTGCAATTGTAAGAGATGTGTAAAAAAAAGTATTTTCCAAAATAAAAAAAAGGAAGAAATAAATGCCCTTTCGAATTTGGGTGTCAATCTGGAACTGTAAAAAAAAAAAAAAACTTTATGGTTTTTAGCGTTTTTGTCAAATCACAGTCACTTTTTGACCAACGGGGGGGCAAAAAAAAAGCGCCGTCTGTATTATTCACTCGTAAATTTCTGGGTTTTTTTTTTTTTAAAGAACCGCGTCTTCGTGGGGAACTTCCGGCCTCTCGTGGGACCGGCGGCAACAAGCGGGAAGCAGAACTGCGCCTGCCTATTCCTTTAAAAAAAAAAAAAAAAGGGAGCGTGTCTAGAGGGAGACATGACAAATGAGGCCAAAGTCAGATAAGAGGGCATGTTCTTTAATTTCAGAGGCTAATGATTAGTCTGTTTATGACCCCCCCGCGCAATCATCAACCGGCGGCCTATTAATAAATCAGGCAAATAAGTGACTGACTGACCCCGATGACACGCAATCCGTCCGTGTTTGGCCACATCGGAGAAAAACTCCCAAAAGTCAAGATGCAACGGCTCAAGTTTTACACACACACGTACACACACACTCGCGCCCTCAAACACACACGTTTGGCATACAGAGAGCTCAAGGCCAAACGGGGTCACGCGTCCTGGTGTTCCCGGCTTGTTCCGCGATTTATGATGGTTGTGAAACGCAGAGGTGGGAGAAACAGGCATGTGATTTATGGCGGGACACCTGATGGGGAACGGACTCGGTTCCGGATCCCGAAACCTGCTGCATCTGCTGGCTAGGAAAGAAAGTGGTGTCAGTTGGTGTCCTTTTTTTTTTAAATTTTTGTTTTTTTATTAATTTTGTCACTCACAGCCAGTTTGATATCGTGCGCTCTTGGAAAAGAAATTCCAAGTCAGGTTAGTGTCATTTGTTTGGGAAAGAATCACAAAAATGTAAAGTGACCTTTGACCCTCGACGAGGAAAAACTCCACAAACAAGGAAAAGAAAAATGAAGAAGCCTCAGGAGGAACCACAGAGGATGAATTTACAGATAGCAATGATCAATTACTGATAGGTAGGGATAGTATAAAAAAAAAAAGGGAATAAAATGTGAAACTTATTTCAAGAATAATCAAGAAAACACTGAGATGTCGCGACGTCTCACATTTAGGGCGAAATTCCGCCTCACGGGACGCAAAATTTACAACTGCAGATCATACAGCGTAATTCAGGAGGATGCGTAAAAGAGGAGAATCTCATATATCTCTGAAAAAAAGTACCTCCATCACCTCGGCACGGTGGCGCCGTGATTGAATTTTTAAAACTTACCAGTTCTTACTTTGAGGAGCGCCATCAGTTGTGCGATTCCCTCTGCAATCCTGCCCTCTAGTGGACACGCTGGCAAACGAACCCTCAAAATCCTCTTGAAAAGAGGTATCATCTAAAGCTGAAAACTGATAAAATTATCAATTTGCTTTAAAAAAAAAAAAACAACAGCGCTGAAGCTTTATTCTTTTGTGGTCGGCCTGTCCAAATGGGACATTGTGGCTTTAAATGGAGCCACACTGAAACTAGATTCTCCTGGACGTCCCCCGATGTCGACTGCTGGAAGAAGGAAGAAAATCTAACGGGCGTCTCGTTAATCTTTCTCGGTCTCGGAGGGCTGATAAGTTTACACCCACCATTACATCCGGAGACGGTGCTGCATAGCCTCCGTTTCTGGGGGCTGAAAGGTTTCCACCAGAGGTCACTGTGTCTCTGGGGGGTTGGGGGGGGCGCACAGCGATCAGCCATAACATTATGACCACAGACAGGTGGCACCCGTCAGTGGGTGGGATATATGAGGCGGCGAATGAACGAGGGTTTTTTTTTTCTTCATAATTGTCACTGTCAAGTCAACCAAAATACAGCGATCAGCCATAACATTATGACCACTGCACGTCCACCAGAGAACATAACGCAGCGCTGCGATAAAACTCCCCTCAGGAGGAGTTTTATGTTGGATTGTGACTGAATGTGTGTGAGAGAGGTGTCGACATGTCTGAATGATTGTTATTGGGGCTGTAGTTTGTGACGCCGTTGAACTGCGCCGGGTTACGCTGAGAGGCGTCCCTAATATTTTGATCATCCCAATAACGTGCATTCGTTTTCCAAGATAATACAATGGTAATAATATTAATAACTTAAACAATAAAATCATACAAATAACATCATCATGCAAATCCAATATAATTTAATTAATTGTCACATACCGTACTGTAGCCTGATCTAAAGCGATGAAATAAAATTTCAATTTTGTGTAATCTAATCTGATCAGCATCAGCCAATCTGAATCGAATCTACTCGAATGCAATCGAAACTAAACCGAAGCTCTCTCACCTGACCTCATCTAGTCTGATCGCTTGATGGAGGCAGCAGCAGATCATCAAATGCAGAGGAAAGATACATTTTCTGCGTCTAAATCGACAAATCGAGCATGTCGCATCGGTCTGGCTTGTGACTCGGAGGCCATGAGACCAAAACCACGAGGGGGTTTTGGGGGTTGAGGGGGGGGCGGGGGGGTAGTCAGGGGCGCAGCTCGCACTGGCAGGCAGTTTCAGGGCCTCCAAACGCCTTGACGTCGCATTTAAACACGCACATGTCAGATATATCGCTTGTATTTTTGTTTTTTTTTTCTTT
>CAAKHG010046542.1:0-20862 GCA_901007715.1 Dactylopterus volitans
ACCCCCTCATCCACACACACACACACACACACACGCCCCCGTACTGTATTTGAATGCCTGTCATGAGTTTACGTGCGGGGCAGGACGCTCTCACCGGGAATTGATGCACAACTCACAATTACAGGAAGCGTTATAGAATCGGATAGACGGATAGATCTTGCCGCGCCGCAAAGTTGCATCCTCCTATGTTTCTGCTCAGTGGGGCTAAAAAAAAAAAAAAAATTAAAAAAAAAAAACAGCCACAAAAGGGATTGAAATGAAGATTCATATGAGGGAGCAACTTTACACAACTGAACTGTGTTTACAGATTGATAGTTGGACTTCTGAAGGTGAAAAAAAAACAACAACGCACACTAGGATTTCCAAAGTAAAGACAGAGCACCGTCTGAGTCTTCATCGTGACAAACGCCATGAGTAGTCATGCCTAGGTTCTCACATATATGGAACTCATGTTTCAAGGCTTTCAGCAATGTCATATCGCGGGGAAAGCTTATCATTTAGCCTGCATACTACTGCATGATTTTTGTGTACTTTATTATCACATGATATTACAGGTACTGTATTATAATCACAAAGCATGCTTATTGCATCCGCCACATGGGTGCAAATCCGGCCATGAGGGTCCGAAAGAGGTGTGTGTGAACACGTGACCGACCTTCAACCAGATTTATCTTTCTAATTTATTCCCGGTAAACACAAGAACAAAAAAAAAACAAAACAAAAAAAAAAAAAAAAAAACTGCAGCTCTTCCATCCACGTAAATCAACACCTCCAGTTTACAGAATAGTACCAACTGTGCAATTAATTAGCTGTGTAATTAATATATGCCAAACAAATGAAGAGAGCGAGTCGTGCCGCGGGTCTTTTGTTTCCAGTGTGACCTTGCTCCGCAGATGCAGTTTCTGCTGACAGCTTGCTTCTGATCACTTGTTAGCTTTGGCGCCGCTCCATCAGGTTTCCATAGTTCCCTGCTGTTTGTTCTGCAGCCCCGGTTTCTGTTTACAATAATTAAAACTTGTGGGCGACTGGTAAAACTGTTGGGAAGTGCTCCCAGAATGCAAGCGCGAGATAATAATGTGAAACTAGCAGTCTCATCCAGGCTGCATAAAATCATTGGGAGTGTAATTTACTTTGATTTTGAGTTATTTTTGTACCATCATCACACCCACTACACAGTATATATACTGTGTGTATATATCTACATATATATATATATATATATATATACACACATACATACAAAGAGGGAAGGTCACATTTGCATAATCTAAAATAGGCAGCATGAGCTTGATGGATATTCTGAGTATGACCAGTGGCCGAATTCCTCATGAACTTTTAAGTCATTTACTGTATTTTGCAACAGACTGAAGTCTCAGTTCTGCAAACGTTCCGCTGAGGTAGACGGTCTGGTTGTGTTAGACCAAAGCAAAGGAGCAACGCGGTCTGGAGGTAAGTAGGTGAAGTTGGCCGAAGTCAACCGAAATTGAAAAAGCCAAACGGCAACCTGAAGCTTAATATCACTGGCCACTGATTGCGCAGCACATTTTGGTATTAGCTGTCTAATAAGTGAATATAAATCAAAATGTGATAAACAAAGACGTTCATAGATCAGGATAATTAAAGGGTTCACTGTGTATCTCGAACTGAATGTGAATACTGCTAATACAGGAGCTGGATGCCAAGGAATATCCATCAAATACTGTGGCTAGCACGGCTCTTTACGTTAGCAAAAGAGCTACAAGCCGGTGTGGTGTTGGCTTTGGCTCCGCCCACCAATGTTTGAAACAACCACTGGGGTTGTTCAGTACCTCAAAGACAGATTTGTATGACAACAACATTGGAATGTATTTGAAGGAAAACTTGATCAAACGATTTTATTTTTTTTCAATATTGGTTCGCATTTGAGCGCTTCATGTAGCCTTTTTTTTTTTTCTTGCAAGTTGCCCTAAACTGGATGCAAAACGTTGGACTTGCTGTCCAAGTGAATCAGAACTGTCCCGTCTCGAGTCCAAGCGTGAGCCCCGTCAGTGTGTGAGCGTCGAGGTGTCGCTTGTGCGTGCTATGTGGCTGTTGTACACGTGGTGAATTTGAATCGCGTCCGCATACTGAATGTAAAAGTATACTGTATGTATCCATGTTACAGGTGTCCTTTTGAATACATGGTGGCATGTGTCTCAGCAGTTCACATCTCCTTGAACCGAATGTCAGCACCTGCGTTTTTCAATTGATTCGCGTTTGTTTTTTTCCTCATTCATCAACAACAGGTAACATTGACTTGTCTTGGCTTCACACAATAAACACCAAGATTTCGGTTGTCTGCGTGTTTTTCTGTATGCTCTCTGGAACAGTCGGTCCCGGAAACTCTACATGAGAAGTTCGGTTTGGTTTTTGCAACAGTTCTGGATTTGTAAATGCTCCTCCCTGCTAACTTCCTCTCGGTCCCCCTCCCCCACCCGGTCACCTTGAGTCTGGCTCAACTCAGGGTTACGTCTGTGGAAGGGTCTGTTTTTTTTTGTTTTTGTTTTTTTCCCTTGGCGGTGTCACCAAGTACATGCTCACAGGAGAATTGCTGATTCTATAAACTGTTAGGAGAGTGGTCTTGACATGCTGTACATGAAACGTGCCCTGAGATAACCGATCATAACTGTTAGGATCTGGCGATATAAATGAAGCTGAACTGAACTGGTCCCCGATCTCAACCTTGTCCAACACTGGATCACATTATATGGGAGCCTTTGGTATCATACAATACAATACAATATACTATAGTATAGTATAGTATAGTATAGTATAGTATAGTATAGTATAGTATAGTATAGTATAGTATAGTATAGTATAGTATAGTGTGCTTAGCATAGTGTCGTATAGTGTGTGTGCTTAGTAAAGTATAGTATAGTGTGTGCTTAATATAAAATAGTTTGTGTATGCTTAGTATAGTATAGTGTGTGTGTGCTTGGTATAGTACAGCATAGTAAAGCATAGTATTGTATAGTACAGTACAGTGTGTGTGCTTAGTCTTAGTATAGTACAGTATAGTATAGCATTGTATAGTATTGTATAATGTGTGTGCTTAGTATAGGACAGTATAGTATAGTACAGTGTGTGTATATAGTGTAGTGTGTGTGTGCTTAGTATAGTAAAGTGTGTGTGCTATAGTATAGTATAGTATAGTATAGTATAGTATAGTATAGTATAATATAGTATAATATAGTATAGTTTGGACACTGTGGCATCCCTTTTTTAACAACACTATTTGGGAACTGAGGAGGCCGGTTAGAGTCAAGTCAAGTCATTTATCCCGCCATGGGGCAGTTATGTATCCCGCCATGGGGCAGTTATGTATCCCGCCATGGGGCAGTCATGTATCCCGCCATGGGGCAATTCTGTTTTCAGTCCACAGCGTGTTCCACAACATAACAGCGACACTGCAATGTTACGTACATTTGAAAGTGGAATGTGTGTTCCCATTCCTGCTTGATGCCCAGAAGCACTGCCGGCCCGGTGGCCCGGTGCCGGCCCGGTGCCAGCCCCCACAACAAATCGAGCACTGGCACCATATGTGAGCCTAATGTACCTCAATCAAGCCGTGTCGCAGGGACATACAGTGTGTACAGCGTGTTGGACGTGTCTTAGCAAGTGTTGGTAACATTGTCGCATCCTGCTGACACCAAATGACAGACATGATCAGAGCGCACGTAAACACCAACCCGGACGCACCAGACATCCACTGAAACGAGACGCTCCAAAATGGTATTAAAACTAATAAAAGTGTTCACAGAGTAGAAAATAAGTTGATCAAGGAGGGCCACATCGGAACCTTCTCTGCGGGGACGCTGCCGAGACACTGCAGGAGTTCCACGGAGGACCAGCATGGAAGCGTCGGTGGAACCTGGGCTGGGCAGATGTTTTGTGGTCGTGGACACACCCATAGATCGCCCGGGGCGACCAGGAACCACAATGCGTGCGTGCGCGTGTATGTGTGTGTGTGTGTGTGTGTGTGTGTGGATGTTGGCTGGGTGGGGGGTGTAACACCGGTGGCCCTGAAAGGCGCACAGCCGCTCCTCTGGTTCCACTGGAGGAATTTTGGCGAAAGAACGCGTGCGTCCTGTGCGTCCCGTGCGTCCCGTGGACAACAACCTCGGCTTCCGTCGCATGAGCGATAATCGGACCTGAGCGGAGGCGGTCGAGCGGAGGCGCATGCGGACATCTGCCCGGTCCAAGTCGCTCGGGCATGGCTGTGCGCACCAGGACGGGGTTCTACAGGCAGGAGGTCAACAGGACCGTGTGGGAGGTTCCGGAGAGATACCGAGACCTGCGGCAGATCGGGACGGGAGCCTACGGGACCGTGTGGTGAGTGCGCAGGAGGGAAACGGCAGCCACGCGTCAGCTGATCCACAACCATCACTTCTATCACGGAGAGTGTTTTTCTTCACAGAAATCGCCTCTTGTCCTCGCGCGTCTCGTCACCAGGATGTTTCAAATGACCTAAAAAGAAAAAGAAAAAAAAAACAAGGCACGAATTTTAAAAACTCCACTTCTAGTTGATAATCTTATAGATTTTTTTCCGTTTATTTTCTTTTACTTAGCTTTTTTATTGTTGATTTGACCTTTGCTGATTTAAAAAAAACAAACCCTTTTTGTTTCTTTTTCTTTCTTTTTTTGCTGCGGTATCAGTAGTGTCTGTGTGGGGTGTTTTGGTGCGTCTCCACAGCTGGCCCTGCAGGGCCCCGCTTTGCATGGCAATTGTTTGGGTGAGGGTCAACAAAGGAAAAACCACCCCCCAGCCTCATTGTTGAGAGAAGTCAAAGAGCCCAGAGTTAGGTGCATATAAAGCACTAGCGCTGTCTCTTCAGGCACTAATGGCCCCCCCCCCACCCCCACACACACACTTGTTAAAGCAGGGAAGGTCTACCTATAACCAGTAACATTATCTATCTTCTATCTTTCTGTCCATCAGTTCAGCGTGGGACCGGCGGACGGGGACGCAGGCGGCCATCAAAAAACTTCACCGGCCCTTCCAGTCCAAACTCTTCGCCAAACGGGCCTACAGGGAACTGCGGCTCCTCAAACACATGAAGCACGAAAACGTAAGACGTCACCGAGGCCGTCACCTGATTTTTAATGCCCAGGTTTGGCGTCGGAAGCAAGCTTAAGACGGAGAGAGAGGAAAAAAGGGAAGGCTCGCGCCGCTGATTTTGTTTCTCTGAGCAGGTGATCGGGCTGCTGGACGTTTTCACGGCTGAGATTTCGCTGGACCGGATCCGCGACTTGTAAGCTGCCGCGTGCTCCCCGTCGGCCGGGCCGAACGCTTGACCCGTTGAGCGGGGATGTCACTGGCCTCCTCTCGTCCGCAGTTACCTGGTGATGCCGTTCATGGGCACCGACCTCGGGAAGCTGATGAAGCTGGAGGTGTTGTCGGAGGACAGGGTGCAGTTCCTCGTCTACCAGATGCTGAGAGGACTCAAGGTCAGCATCTTGGATAATTACTGAACCAAAAAAAAAAAAAAAAAAAACGCCAGTGAAAAGTGCTGTTAAAGTTCCTCGGCTTAATAAAAACTTACCGCTGATGACTGTTCTCCTCTCTCCTTAGTATATCCACTCGGCGGGGATCATCCACAGGGTGCGTGACCTTTGACCTTTTCAGACTATGAGCTTTGGGGGTGGGACTCTTGCTTTTTTTTCCCCCCTCAGTCGCATTCACTGAAATTCCCACACTACAAGTCCGGCTCTGTGTTGTGGTTTTTTTTTTAGGAATGTGTGTGTTGTTCTCTTTCCAAACTCACGATAGATTTAAATCTTACAACTGAAATTCCTCACTTCTCCAAACACTGACGATGAAAGGGTGTGTTTGGAGTTTCTCACCTTAATACTGAATGGCTAGAATTAGTTAACTATTTGCAGAACGGGGGGGAGGGCAGTAGCCTTGCAACCAAAGCTCAGGGAATAGCAGAGAGTTAATATCCTGATTAATGTGACTTAAATTTAGGGATTTCACTCCAAATCAATGATTTTTTTGAAAAAAAGAAAAAGAGAATGCAAACGTGTGATGACTCATTATATCCTCTGTCTGACATCGCTGTGTCCCACAGGATCTGAAACCTGGAAATTTAGCCATAAACCCGGACTGCGAGCTGAAGGTACCAGCGGCTTAATGCGAGAGGCTTCTCGAGGTGAACTTCTCCACGTGGCCGCGTTCACACGTCCCTGCTTCTCGTCTGCCTCAGATACTTGACTTTGGCCTGGCGAGGCAAGCTGACGCCGAGATGACCGGCTACGTTGTGACCCGCTGGTACCGAGCGCCGGAGGTTATTCTCAACTGGATGCACTACACACAAACTGGTATAAACTGTTTTTTTTTTTATTGTTGTTGTTGTTGTTGTTTTTAATTGTTTGATTATTTTAAGTCTCAGAAACTTTGAGAAATACTCGCTCCCTCTTTCAGTGGATATCTGGTCGGCCGGCTGTATCATGGCGGAGATGCTCCTGGGAAAGCCGCTGTTCAAGGGCAGCGATCGTATCCTTTGTTATGTCTCATAAATGACGGTGTAAAACCTGCAGCATGTGTCGTAAACCGGTCAAGACTTCATCCTCTACTTGAGAATAGTTAAACAGGGAGGTACGAATCCATGCAACAACCAGGCATTATGACCCTTGACTCCAGTTCCCTCCAGACCTGGACCAGCTCAGAGAAATCATGAAGATTACAGGAACGCCGGCGGCCGACTTTGTTGTGAAGCTGCAGAGCCAAGACGTGAGTGCCTGATCAATCGGCCCGGATTCCAAAAGTGATCGTACTGGATTGTGGTGTATTTTCACTATACCCAAACAAGATGGCTAAATGCATCGCTGTCCTTTTATATTGTCACTCTGACACGATAAGACAGCAAAGACGCAAACAATGTGAAGGCCATAGCTGGGAGGGAGTTGTGACTTAAGCTGCGGGAGCGATGCCAGCGCCGAATACAAGCGTAACCGACTACTTCCCAGCAGAGTTCTGATGCTACCATCCCATTGAATGCCCACGCCATCACTTGTTGTGTTGAATAACGATTTAAGGGCGTGTGCGAGGTAGCAGTTGAAGCAACAGATGCAGCTCCAGCAGCTGTAGGGATCATGCCCACGGGAAAAGTAAATTAAATCCCTTCCCCCACTTCCATTCTCACTTCTGTGTTTCCAATCGTGAGTTTCACATTTGCAGAAGCATCCTGAAACATGTTGTTAGTATTGTATTGTAATGCAACATGACAAAAGTGTTTTTTTGTGTCTAAACCTAACCAGACCAGAACGGTAGAGCAGACATCACTAGGCATCATTATTTTTCAAGGGTTTCTTTTGAGTTGAAAAGCAGCATGGAGTATAGCCAGAGACGTGGTGATTAAGCAGTGATAATAACATTTGACACATCTTCTGGGCCCGCGTAGAAGGCCTAGGCTGTTCCATCTGACACCGAGATGGTAGTGAAAACGAGTCGTGATGACTGATGACATTTGCAGTTAGTGCAGAATTCCACAGTTCCTTTTCTATTTCAATGCATCGTTTATTATCAGAGGTACGGCACACTATTAAAAGTAGGTGTACCGGAGCTAACCAGCAGCTCATTTGCATCTGTGTATTAAGATTGAAACATATTGGAAGGATATTGGAAAAAGAAGTGTGGAAACTCACTGTAAATTTGAATTTGTTGCTCAGTTATAATTATGATAACCTATTCCAAGGTAGCTTTGCATCGTATCCCAGTAGCTTGTTGTGGTTTGCTGTCCCCTAAAGACATAGTAACTCCAAGAATTTCATCATGTGAGCGCCAATATAATGGTGTAAATATCAAGACTGACACAAAACGACGAAACACAGATTTCAGATAAAAAAAATCCGAATACCTGAATACCCTCCTGTCAATTCTCTCTCCTCTCAGGCCAAAAACTACATCAGAAGCCTACCGAAAGTGCCGAAAAAAGATTTGCACTCCATTTTCTCCAAAGCCAGCGCAGATGGTATGTGACGATCACTGTGGCCCCAGTTCACCCGGGTGTCGGCGCGCCGGGCTGATTGTGACGTGTCTCTCCGCACCGCAGCAGTGTGTGTCCTGGAAAAGATGCTGCTCCTGGACCCCGAGCAGAGGGTGAGCGCCTCGGAGGCCCTCGACCTGCCTTTCTTCACCGAGTTCAGAGACGTGGAGGAGGAGACGGAGGCACAGCCGTACGACCAAACCATGGACAACACTGACCTGTCACTAGACCAGTGGAAACGTAAGAGACACGGAAAAGATTGCGGCCTTAGTTCGGCCTTCTGAATTCGAGGGCCAGTGAAGTCCAGTACGTGAGGGGGAGCAGAGGTGAACAGAGTCAGGTTTCAGGAAATGATGTGGAGTGTGTCGCTGGAAATACATTCTACAATTGTTACAGTTCCCACAGTTTGCCAGAGGAGGTCAGTAAAGAGCTGAGATGATGCTGCGTTCCCTTAAAACACACGACACCATGTATGGCTGTGAGTTCCCTTTAGAGACAAAAAAGAAGAATATATGGCTTGTTTTTTATTCTATAGGCACTAAGGGCAGGCGAATTGAAATAATACTGAATTTTGCTTTATTAAAATTGGAAAAACTACACGATAATGAATACAGTAACTGCAAGAGTCCAATAGAGCCCCTAATTTTTCTTATTCCACTGTTGTATGCTGAGACATGCATGTGCAAAAGTAGTAACAGATTCCATAGCAGTACTGTCCCATAGTCATGCGAGCTGGTTGTTTACCATGTAAACTTATTTGCTTATTATCTCCCTTCCCAGCAGCCACTCTGACAGGTCATAGTAAGGTAAACACAGGTGTAATTGATAAAAAATTAACGATGGTCCTGCTTTATTTAGTGCGTCACCGCCCTCCTGCTGAACCAGCATGCGCGACACTGCGGCCCCGGCCGACATTAATTGGAACGAGGCCACGATTAGGGTCATTAATTACACGCGTGTTTGCCATGCAGTCGCGGTCAAATTGCTGCTGTGACAAGGACGCATTGTTTTCACTACTACTTCTTTGTTGTCTTGCTTTGCAATTTGATGTAAAAAAAAAAAAAAGACAAAAAGAATAAGGAAATTTTTAACCAGAACATAAAATTCTACTTTTTATTTATTTATTTATTTATTTTAAATTAAGATTTGTAAACCTTAATTTATGCGTTTGAGGTGAGTGTATTTAAGCCTGACCTGAAGCTTCTACTATGGTTTTACGACTGCTAACAGCAAAATCTGCCGTTGCTTTGTGTGTGTGTGTGTGTGTGTGTGTGTGTGTGTGTGTGTGTGTGTGTGTGTGTGTGTGTGTGTGTGTGCGTGTGTGTGTGTGCAGGTCACACCGTCACAGAGATACTCACCTTCAGGCCGCCAAAGGACTCCAGGGAGACGCCGCTGTAGCCGGACACGTCCTGACGCCGCGTGCATGCTCACACGACCGGCCAACACCGGACTCAACAAAACAATTCTATATGCTGAAGTTGGTTTTATGTGTAGAAGAAAAAAAAGTTTGCTAGAGTCTTTAGTTTTAATAAATGGGATTTGCTCTCTTGATGCGACACCTGGCTGAAATACGAGTGTCATTGTGTGCGTGCGTGTGTGTGTGCGTGCGCGTGTGCACTACATTTTTTTTTTTTTTAAGTCATCCGAACTCCCTCTAGTGCTTCATGAAAGTTAGCCATTTTGTATCAGAGTTATTTGGGGGCTTTTTCTTTTCTTTTTTTTTTCCACTGTTTGTCTTTCACTGATTTATTCTGATTTATTCTCTTTATTCTGGAGTTGGTTCAAAGCGGGAACCCGAGCGCAGCAGTGATGCTCTCCTGTCACGCTCCCCTCCAGGAGTCGCATCCTGCACAGATATTGCCGAAAAGTGGCTATTTGAAGCCGAGACAGATCTGCGAACAGCCGCAGTCCGATCGCCTGAGGATTTGTGTAGCGGCTATCAGTTGAAAGCAATGGCTTATTCCAGCATAATGACTGATATGTTTCCCCGCCGCTTTGCCCGATAAGCGCCGTGTTTGCCCGCCGATGTTGACTGACTGTGCAGCGCCAGTTGTCTGTTTCCTGGTGGCTGTGTGCTCCAACAGTGCGAGACAATGGATTACACCCGCGAGCTTGAACAAAAAAGAGGACACCCAAATCTCGGCCGACTCTTGTCGCTGCTGATTTTGGCAGGTAACGCGCAGCTTTTCCTTTCGACAAAGATGCCGGGGGGGGGTCTGGCGTGGCCGTGGTGCTTCAGAGCAGGGCTGCCTCGGGATTTTCTAACTGGCCATCAGCAAGCATAACTGACGTCGTGTTTTACTTTAACGCTGAAAATGACACCCCGCAACACTAACCTAAGTGCTGCTTTCATCATAGGCTGAGGGGGTCGTGTCTCTGGCAACTACAGATTAGAGAATGCCTCTAAAAGTTGCACGTGGGATGTAATGGACACACTTGAAGCCAGCGGTTACTTAAGTGGAAGTAGCAGAGACGAGCAACATCGTGTGTAGTTGCTCTGACTACGTTGCAGTGTGAAGTCACATTGTTGTAAGGCTCCAAGCTACAGTTGAACCTCAGGTAAAGGTATTCGACTAGATTTTATTTTCTTTTTTTTCCATTTTATGTTCCAGGATGAACTGTCCTGCTTTGTAATTTTACCGCTACTTTACACGTCAAACCCGTGTCAGCTTTGAAAATGCAATAAACTCCAATACATGAAATTATCCTCGGAGTGATTTACGATAAAGTAGCATAGAGCGCCTCATGCGCGTCATTGCATTCGTGGGGATGAGTCGCTTCCACACGCAAATATTAGTACCGTTGTCAGTGACCGTACCACAGGTCCTCTGGTGGTTTGTGGCAAATTATCTGGCATTAAACCACATGTTGATCTACTTTTACCGCACATATGGGACTGGGCCTTGTATCGGCGCCCCCGGTGTCGAGTTATTTTTACCGTGCCGGGCAGTCGAATTTAGGAGTTTGGCAGAACGCATCGTCGCTCTCGCTCGTGACCATCTGGGCGTGTCAGCTTACGATTATTCACTTGTCCAAGCCAATCGCCAATTCCCTCCATTATTTAGTTTGTTTTGTAAAATAAAATTAATTCACTAATTAAAAAAAAAAATTATTTTATTTGTTTTTGTTTTGGTGTGCCATTTCCAAGGTCAGGAATGCGTCCTGTTGCTTAAAGGGTTTATCTTTTATTTAATTTTTAATTTTTTTTTTTTTTTTTAAGTCAATGAGAACGCGTTCTGATCCATGCTCAGCGTGCTGCCTGCACTAGATGACGCTCTGCGTGCTCTCAGATTGGAGAAGCCCTGAAGGATTCTCTGCACTGGAGGCCAGAATGAATCGCTGTGCATGGGAAATAAGGAGAAAAATAAGTGTTTTGGCTGGTTCGTCTACTGCATGTGGCACACTGACTATCCATCAGCACCTCATTCAACTCCCATTTCCATTTCCAACCATCCCTTTTTAACATCAAATGTTTTTTTTTCTTGCTTGTACTCACCATGTAGGTCTTCAGGCAGCACGATCTACAAATGCAGAGAACCTTGAAACAGATGGCAGCGGCAGCGGTAACTGATTTTATTTCCCATTACCATTCTAAACAGCCGGAAAATAAAGAATTCACTGCATCATGGTGTGGTTTAGCTATAAAATAATGGCGGTGCTTGGTGCCACTTCTTCAAAAGGCCTGAATGTGGTGATTGTTGGTCCCGACTACGTGACCGTGGGCGTGCCAAGCAGCGTTGAGTGTGACGCAAACTGCACCACATGCACTTACTCCATGGCTTTGGGCGGACAGGCGGCTCAGGGTCAGAGCAACGCTTTGGCGTTCACGATTAACAGCTGGGTGGCGGCCTTAGCGGTGACGTGCACAGCCACGGACGATGAAAGCAGCCTGACTGCGACAAACACAAAGCAACTGCAGGTGTTAGGTAATTGCACTGCAACCTCACCGTCGAACGGGAACGCTCGCTACTCGCTGACATATTTGTCTTTCTGTCACCAGCCGGCCCTGCCAACATTTCCATCGCAGGCCCCGATTCAGTGAATCCTGCAGTGAGCCACACCTACAGTTGCCACGCCTACTGTCGGCCATCTTGTACCTATGCCTGGATGGTGGATAAAGGCCCATGGATTCAGGGTCAGGGGAATGTTGTAGCTTTCACCCCTCAGGAGGTGGACAGCTCCAAAATGCTCATCTGCAAAGCCACCAATAGCGTGTCCGGACTGTTTGTCACCGCGGCCCGAAACATAACTGTGATATGTAAGTCGAGTGTCATACATAATTTCAACAACGATAAACCCCAGCGTTCCCAGCGACACCAGCGGACTATTGACGTTAGCACCCAGTAAACGAGCATCTATTTGCCGTTGGAATAAGATAGGAAGGTGACATGGCTGTCAGGTAATCAGAGGAGGCTGATCACGTTTTTATTTATGTTCCCTCATAATGTACAGTACAATCCACCCTTCCGTTTTCCCACTTTCGTGCTGAGCTGCCAGCCAGCTCATCACCAAAAATACCTTTAAATTGTCACATGCTTAAAGATCAGTATTCCCGTGACGTCCACGGCCAATTGGCTTTCACTGAGGGGCAGCCTGACAGAGACAGGAGGTCAAATGGCTCCTTAACAGTTAAGGATACACTGAGGGGCTGCACATATTAGATAAATCAGGATAATTCAATATTTCAAAGAAAAAACTTTGTAGCTCAACCAGTACAGTTGTCGACTATTATTTCTCGCATGACACGGAGGCCTTAAACATCACAGCGGCGCTCTTATTGCGCTCAGATAAAAGTATAGAGTTGAAGTTAGCATAATGCGAAACTTGCCAGCAGCTGCCAGGCAGCTTGGATCCGCAAATCTCTCCACCATTATCTCTCAAACTCACAAATTAACACGCTATCTCCCGTTTACTCAACCTGCTATGAGAGCAAGCCTTCCATCTCGCTGTTCCTGCCTGTTGCTAGTCTCGATGCTACGCTACGATAAGCTGAGATAAGTTCGACACGGTTCCGACATAATTTATGTCAAATTTCTGATGTAACACTGCGTGCTAGTAAATAATGATACATTTCCCACGGTGTCGAGCAAGTTGGTAAAGTCCTGCATAAGATGTCGAGCTACAATACGGTCTGGTTTACCATCTGGCACCCGATGGTTCAAATGGTTAACTTTGCTGTCAAATGGGGAGAAAATGTAGTTGTACGAAAATGCACAATTTGTACATTTAAGAGTGCAACTGGCTACTGTTCCCTGTCAGCAGCTGACCTCCAGCATGGCGTACTCAGTGAGAACTAAATCAACTTTAATGCAACACTGAGCTGTCATTTGGCGCTACAATATTTGTTTCCTGACAATTTCAAGACATGTTTTTGTGATGAAGCACGACTAAGTCCCCCGTTTTTTTTTCTAAGCGGCGGTCTATCCTATCTTTCTTCCAGCTGGCCCATCAGAGGTCCAGATCAAGGGCCCAGATCTCATAGAAATCGCAGAACTGTCCAAATTTGTTTGCACAGCCGAGTGCCGGCCCTCCTGCCGCTACGTCTCATCTGTGGACGCCCAGACCATAAGGGGCAGCGTGGTCGAGGTGAGGGTGGATCACCCCCTTGCGTCGATCACCATAAAGTGCGAGGCACAGAACACCGTTTCAAAGAGGGTGGCTACGGTAGTTAAAACCGTCCGGGTCAAAGGTCGGTGAACCCAACGGCCACAATGCGCCTAAAGCCGCAGCCCACGTTCCTGCACCGCGCTAACCTGGTCCCCTCTCTGGTTGCTTGTGTTCAGGGCCCGACCATAACCTGTCCGCTCGTCCTGAGACCTCGGCTGTGACGCTGCTGGCTGCCATCACGACTGCTGCCTTCAGGTTTTGACACCACTGCCAACGGCATGGGAGACTAACCATCCCACTATTATGTGTGATTGATAGTTTTACTGTTATTTAACTCTCGACTGGTCTTCTCAGGAGCTCTTTGTGTGGCGCGAATGTAATTAACATCGCCTTTGTTGCTAACTGTATCTTATTCCCACTATCAATTACGCAAGAACTGGCAAAAAAACTGACTTAATGATGATACATGATAAAAATAATTTCTCCATTTGTCCGTCTCTGGGCACTTTGAGTGAACTGTCGATGAAGAAGGAATTAATGAGTCATACATGGCAAAATGTCTTTTAATCCATCCGTGTCGTATGTTGACAGTGGGCTGTACCATGTTTGCAGTTTGTATTAAGTGGGAATGAAAAGTACTTTATTAGAGTGTGAGAGGGAGTGTGCACTTGGGTAGATTTTTTGAGATTTTGTATACGTTAGCAGCATTCTCGTCAGTTCAAAAGTGGAAACCACTTTACTATCCCACATCTACTTTGGATTGTGAAGATTTAAAATGCCGATACATCAATAAAAATGCTCTGATGACCTTCACCGTTCAGTGCCAGATTTTTTTGGACGCATTATTTCATAGTCCATTAACCCCCATGGTAACTAGTAGCTGCATCCTGTCATAACCTGCACACACCCACACTGCTGGGAGAGGAAGCCCAGCTAGACACAAGTCACCTGTGCAGGTGTACACTGGTTATGTAAGAGCTCTGAGAATCTGGTCTGGATTATCCATGGCTCCGCCTGCAGGCCGCATGGTGACAGTGCACTCCTGGGATCCGGGTGGGTGTAACCCCTGTACATGCTGCCATGTGGGGAAAAAATAGCAAACTACGTTTCTAAGTCAAATCGCAAACCAAAACTGGCAGAAAGGATAAAAGGGAAGAGGAAGATTCTCACAAAGTCAGATTTACTGCTAACACACGGTTCACAAATTCATCACCTACAGGTTCACTTTGTTACTATCTTAAGAAGAAAACAGTTTGTTTAGTTTAGATTCATCTATTTCAACTAAAAACACACACCTGCCCAAACAACCGGCCTCACTCCTGCCCTCAGTGCTTCTGCTAAACTATTTGTTGGGGTCAGGATGACAATGTGTGATAAAGATGACCCTCTAAAACCTCATGGAATACTTAGTGCTAAGAGTACCTTTAAAAGTGCCTGACGATGCCACCCGTCAGCCTTCAGTAATACAGTTTAATTTGTGACGTACTCTGACTTCCAGAGGTGCATCTCGTGCAGAAGTTAAGTTTATTACAATGTATAGGTAAAATTCCACTAAAAATATAGGCATGGGGCGATGTGAGCAGAACAACAGACTAGTTGGGTGGTAGAAATCAGTCAGCTCTCCTCACAGGAAGAAGGGCAGGTCACCCATACACAGCAGCCATAGAAATGACTGAGGGAGACAGACGAGCCGGACGGCCGCTCTAACACTGCACACTTAATAGCGCTGCACGCTTAACATCTATTTATATGCAGTATTTATCAATCGGCCATGTGACCATGTGCCAGTGACGAGTGTCACGTTTTTTTCCCACGCTCATATTTTTTCTTATTTTTTGTTCCAAATTGTTAGCAAGCCACAAATTGTGTCCCTTTTTTTTTTTTTAGCTGCAATTAAAGTAATATACGAGCAATACTGAGGCTGCAGGTGCAGAGCCATGGGTGGCCCGAGGTGGAGTCCCGCTGCCCACCCCTTTGGCCACCCGACACACAACACGACAACACCATAGTTCTGTCAGAACTTTTCTTCTTAACAGTTTCCCCACAGCTCGCTGATCCCATAACAGCGCGACCACCTACCCCATTAGACCTGTTTCTTACTTGCTTCTTACCATCCGCCGTCGGGACAATTTTCTCTATGCATAAATCTGGGTAGCAAGTAAACCTTACATGTGTTGATCTCGAACACACACATTGTTAACGCAGACAGCGGCTACAGCAGTTTACTCCAAGAGCCCTTTGACTCACAAGCAAACGCATCACCATCGTATCCTGAACTACTGACCAACTGGCATTGATGGTTGTCAGGTTTGTTAGTGCTGGCAGATGTTTTAGGCACTAACATGGCTTCCAGCAGGCCTTCCCATCCAGGAACCGCAGCACACGGCTTTTGGAAGTCTGACACGATGCAATTTTTTACATTGCAATTATTATTTTGAGCTTAATCACAAGTTAAAAAACGAAAACAACCATCCCAGAAAAGTGGTTATTTGGGTTTTGATGTGCAACACTCAAAAAAAAAAATAAAAAAAATCACCACCCCATTTCATTGGCCACCCCAATAAAGATGGTCTCCCTCCACTGTTGTTAAGCGCCCTCCAAACATGCTGAAAAATTACTGCACTTATGGTTGTTCCAAAGATGAAACCCTTGGTAGCAAATAATAAGTGAGGTGCTTTTGTTTTAAGGACGGGATGAGCGGCGTAGATGATGCAGTGATTTTACTGGAATGGAACGTGGAACTGAGCACGTGCAGTCTGTGTGGACGAGACCTCTGAGGGCATGGGCGGATGATAACATTTATATTGTGTGGACTCTTTTTCAATAAAAAAAAAAAAAAAACAAAAAAAAATGGTTTGTGTCTTATTGTTTGGTGCATGTCTTTTGTGATCTCGCGTTGATGAATCGCTGCGTTTTATTTTTTTATCACTCCTGGCAGAAAAAAAACATACATTCGAATGGCCAGTTGCCTTTTTTTTTTTTTTTTTTGCCAATTTATGCCAAAAAAATTGGCAAAAAAGTTGCCTCATTGCGGAGACGTCAAAAAAGCTCATATGTCCAATCGAGCGCCTCCTCCGTGCGACGCGTTCCGAGTCCGTTTTTTTTTTAACAGCACAGACAAGATGCAGCCAAGATTCAGCTGCTTGAAGGGAAAAAAAAAATATGGTAAAAAGTAAATACATTAACGAAACCACAAAGAGCGGCGACGGTAAAACGTATCAGCTCCTGCAGACGGCTGCGCTTGTATTCTATCAAGACGCTGTGATAAATTGAGCTCAAAATCTCTTCATCTGCAACCATTTGGAGATATGACAGAAAGCGGGCGGCCCCCTTATCTGACCTCCATTCACTCCGCAGGTACAAAGGAATCGACCGCAATCCAGCGAAGACAAAACCACATGACATGCGGCTGCTTACATGCACACCCAACTGCAGAGAATAAAATCGGGCTGATAACCCGCGCGGCGTTCCCAATTGCCGGGAACATTTGGTAATTTGTTGCCCGTGTTTTGTGCGCGCCGGTGATAACGGTGGGCAAGGCCTTTTGGTCACGCGCTATAAGAGTGGATTAGCCCAAAGAATAGTTCAGGCGGCCGTGCAGCGACTTCAGACTCCAGCAGCGCCATGGCTCATCCGGTTTCCCTGTCGCTCCTGCTCGCCTGCCTGGCAGGTAGGACGCCGCTTCACTGGGTCGTTGTTCATGTGCAGTTTGCTCATGTGCATTGCAGCAGACTCTTATTTAACTCCTCACCCTTCCTATGAGATTCACTCGGAGCGCTTCTTCCAGGCTACCTCATCTAAATTGAAAGCTGTTGAACTATTTGGGGTTTTCTTTCAAAAGGCAGCGATTTTGGTTTGGTTTTTTTTCTGTAAGTTCTGTTAACTTTGAGTATAAAAGTTTGAATGCAATAATGACATTATGTCTAAATATTTTTTTTTTTTAAAGGCACTTTGCAGACTCAAAGAACTCTTGCTGGGCAGAAAACGGAATAAATACACTTTAATGATTTCATCCCTGAGGGCTCAGACTGACAGCTAAAGGGATATGAATGCACCTGATGTCAGACCAAAGTTATTATAGCATTTTTCATTTGTTTGTTTTTTTTCCTAATTATTGAGCCATTTTGACTTTAAATTTCATTTTTGGTTCACTGGGTTTTTAAAACCTGCATAAAACAAGTTGAATCTAATCTTAATATTTTGGAAATGGGAAAGGCAGGTTTTTCGATTATGACCTTCCACAATTGTCCTCTCTCACTCCTCCTGGAGCCTCGCTGGAGGCGGCTCCCTCCATGTCTGTGCTCATGCTGGCGCCTCGGTCCACCTCTCAGCTGATCTGCATCTCGCCGTTTCCTTGTTGTCAGTCTGCGAGTTCCATGTCATCCGGTGTTCGTAGCCTGCTGGCGTGTTTGGACGGGGGTTCTCTCAACAGCGTAATTCAGTCTTTACTGACACAAAAATAATGAAAATGCTCTGTTGCTTCGTTCCAGGACCTTCTGCCAGTGAAACTGAGCAGCAGGGGACTGCGGCTGAAACCCCATGTAAGACGTTGTTTGTTCATATTATCCCTGATTGTCGTGTTGCTTAAACGTGCCCTTCTTAATAAGTTTGGTGCACATCATTTCGAATAAATGTTTCTGCCTCCTCCGGCAGACGGGCCGTCCTCCGTGGTGATCAGCGGAGTCGACATAGTGACGGTGGGCATCCCGTACGGTTTCCTGTGCTCAGCCAACTGCTACCCGAGCTGCCACTACAGCTGGACCAAGGCCAACGTGACCTCTCCGGGGCCAGAGTTCACCCTGCAGCTCCTGCAGGTGGAGCCGACGGACACCCTGACCTGCACGGCTCTCAACCCCACAACCGGGCGCTCGGTCACCGTCGCGAAGACCCTGCAAGTGACGGGTAGGAGAGGAGCAGCTCAAGCGAATGTCTTTCCTCGGTGTCGCCGCCTTCGCTAAAAAAAAAAAAAATCTAACCCCCAAAACCTGCGAAACTTTTCCAGCCGGACCATCAAACATACAGATCAGCGGGCCGCCGATGCTGACCATCGGCGCTGCCTCCCACTTCACCTGTTCGGCCAGCTGCTACCCCTCCTGCAGCTACTCTTGGACCGTGGTGCTGAATAATGAGGTCATAAGCACGTCGCAGGGCGCCAAAATCTCAGTCACGCCGCCCTCGAGCACGGTCCTCTCGGAGACTCTGATCTGCGAGGCGCAGGACACCGTCTCACACCTCTTCATCTCGACCACGCTGTCGCTGTGGGTGGCAAGTATGTGAGTCCTCTCGTCTCGGAGAATTGGCAATGAATGAGCTACACGGAGGCAACTATATTCCCCTGGGATGCGTTTCTTTCTTTTGAACACCATGAGTTTACATCTTGTATGAGCTGCAGCTGACAATTGGATTAGCAACGTCTGAAAGGTGAAATAAGACATGAGAAGCTGACCTCAAACGCAAATGCAGCCACCATCGATTCTGTCGACTCAAATTTTGCCGCGACATCATTTTTTTTGGTCTTACTTGCTCAATTTTATTGACTGAGTGAAAGACGTTTTAACGACCCGAATCGACGTTTAAAAAGCAAAGCCCAAATATTTAAATCGTATTTTTTTTGTGGATGGACTCGAGATAAAAACGTCCCTTCTGTTTTGCAAAACAAGACTGATTTCAGTTGTTTCATTTATTGCACACGATTAAACAGCGATTGCTGTCGCGAGTCAGCACGTTGCAGCAGACATGCTGAGACTGTTTGATCGCAGCGTTCCCGCGGGGAAACGCCGGCCAGGAGGGGGAGGAGACAAAAGCTGCGTTGCACTTGCGAAGTTGCTATCAAAACATAGAAAGAGCGCCGAGTTTTTACCTCGAATCCCAGGCAAAACGAAACTTGTGAGTTACTCTTGTGAAGCAATTCTTCCCATTTTCCACGAGAGATGCACTCGCGCCAACACGTCGAGAAACATGAGTGCGACATCAAGGGAATTTAAAATCATTCAATCAACTCAAACATATTTTTCATATTGTAAGTTACGCAGTTCAAATACAAAACAGAATCTTTTAATTTAATTAACTTTTTTTTCCCTTTCTAATTGTTCTTTGACGAGCAGTGGTGGGTTCATACAGTTCGTAAAATGTCCGAACATTTGAAGGCGCAACAGGTGAATTGGCCAAGAATATAAACACAACATTTGTCCGAGCTTATGTGACTTCTGGTGTGAACCACACCCGTTCCGGTGCTCTCCCGCTCCCTCTCTCTCTCTCTCTCTCTCTCTTTTTTGCTGATTGAAAAGCTAGAGATCCAGGACATGATGTCTCTGCCCACCTGCGTATTAGTGGGTCACCTTGCTGACTGACAGGTTTTCCGTATTCTTTTAAAATCAGAAAGGAATGAATAAATCATTAAATACATAAATGAATACAACAGGAAAATACCTGAGCCATGTGAAAGTCTATTGTTCATTTTGATAAACTAATGCAGTCAAAAAACAAGTGCATAATACATTTTAAAGTTTTTTTTTTTCTTAAACTCCCTCTTTAGGCTTATCTGACATCAGCATTTCTGGCGACACTACGGTGACGATGGGGAAACAGTACGCGTTCATATGCTTTGTCACCTGCATCCCGTCCTGCACTTTCAAATGGAAGTACATGGGCAAGACCTTCCAGGGAGACCAAGTCCAAGTGCCCATCTTGCACCAGGGAGACAAGCCAAAGTTTGCCAGCGATTTAAAGATCACCATGAGCGAGTATTCCAGAATCGAGCCTTTGACCTGTGAGGCCACCAACACGATATCTAACGTCACCGTCGTGGCCACGAAGAACCTCACCATCATCGGTGAGCGCGCGGGACGGCTCCCATTTGACTGCGGAATACAAATGTGCATATTGTGATAATGACGTATCTGTCTGGTGTTCCGACTGTCCGCCCTGCACAGACCCCATCTCAGTGCGCCCTGTTGTCCAGGCTCTGCCACTGGCAGGCAGTCCTTTCTCTCTGCTGTGTGCTGGCTCTCAGAATCCAGCCTCCGTTACGTGGCTGAAAGACCAGCGCCCGCTGCCCGAATCCGAGAGAGTCCATTTCTCCTCCGACAACATTACGGTGACCTTCAGGCCTCTCCTGCCGGCGGACGACGGTTTATACCAGTGTGTGGTGGGGGAGGGCGGGACCCCCATCCAGTCCGTTGGCTATAAGTTGCAAGTGAACTGTGAGTATGGAGAGACAAGAAAAAAAAAATTGGGCATTTCAAGCCAA
>CAAKHG010046563.1:0-16845 GCA_901007715.1 Dactylopterus volitans
TATGTGGAGTTTGCATGCTCTCCCCGTGTCTGCGTGGGTTCTCTCCGGGTTCTCCGGCTTCCTCCCACCTTCCAAAAAGCATGCTGAGGTTAACTGGCTACTCTAAATTGCCCATAGGTGTGTGTGTGCGAGTGTGTGAGTGGTCGTCTGTCCTCCATGTGGCCCTGCGATGAGCCGGTGACTAGTCCAGGGTGTTTGTACCCTGCTGTTCACCCTGTTGTCAGCTGGGATCAACTCCAGCACGACCGCGACCCGGAACCAGAATAAGCGGAAGAAGATGAGATAGATATGTATTTACTTGGAGGCCAGTGAGACAACACTGGAGTCTGTCCCATAGATGGTCGATGACTTGTTTGTCTGAGTGTTGGCGAGTCGAACCTTTGGGGGGGTAAAAAAAAAACGGTTATATTTATTTTTGAAGGCTGATATTCTTGCATCACGGCATAATCGGACGGCAACTAATCGACCAGCAGGGTGAAATCGCCTCTGACGGGGGAAATCGGGCCGCGGGCGGCGATTGCACCTACCTTGCCGTTGACCAATCCGTGAACAAATGTGTGCTCCGCGGGCCACAGCAGGCACGTCACAGCACTCTGCAACACACAACACAGCCGATGCTCAAGGCTGACGCTGCCACACGGGGGCGACGCGAACCTGGAGCTTCCCGCTCAAGAGAAATCACTCTCCCGAGATGTAAAAACGGGATGTCCCAAATTCATGATGTCTGAAGCATAGAATTATTTAGGTTACGTCAGTACTAGACTGCGGGAATGAACCACAGGATCCCAGGATGTACTAATACATGCGCTCGTGTTTCTATTATATAGATAATGTTTGTGTCTGTTGCATACTGCTCTGTTTTAAAGAGCTACTCCACTTTTCATTTCTACTTACTATAGTTTCTACTGATTTGAGATATTTGACTTGTTTAGATATTGTTCATATTTGGTCTACTTTTTGTAATAGTTTTGTCATATTCTTTGTTATATCTTGGTACTTTCTCTTTCTGAGTCCGATATCCTTTTTTATGTACTCAGGGTTCACATAAGCGATAAAACTAAATAACAAGTGCAAAGAAATTGAAGTTTATACACAAAAAAAAAATGCAATCATAGCAGCTGTCAATCATGACATCAAACGCCTGTTTTCATGAACCAAATAGCCAATTTAAAGGAAACATCAGAAAAATGAATGGGGTCTTTCACCTGCACTGCAGCCAGCCGCCACCGGAGGGCGACCAAGACCTCCTGGCTTCACTTTAAGGAGACCTCTTCTTGTCCAGTTTACATAATGCAATGTACACATTATGTCTAAGGCATGGATGATACTGGACCTAGTCAACTGCCCCACAATGCATTGCGTCTCTTTAAACAGCACACTGAGGCAGACGGTACTTCTACTTTTCATTGTAAAACTGATACTATTTTTTTAACTCTAGTGAGGAAGTAACCATTTAGATTCCAGACATGCGATCAGTTTATCCAGCTATCGACTGTTGGGAACTTTACAATATTTATATACGTTTATCAAGCTGGCAACGGGAAAACGTCCGCCCGGCCCAAAAGAAAGTATCGGCATGCGTTCACTTACTGTCTGAATGAACTTGTTGCAAATGACTTTCTTCTCCCCCCTGGAACACGAGAACAACAGAGGACTGTTTTACAGGCGCAGGAATATGAAAAGGTAGCACGAGACGAAGAGGTGCACCGAAGAGGACCTTACCAATCCACCCCGATGCGGTAGACAAAGATGATGTTGTCCGACTGGCCGATGGCGATCTTGGTGGAGTCCGGCGAGAACACCATGTCGTTGACAGCGTAGCTCTGCTTTCCGTACTGGCAAAAGAGAGCGTCGGTGCGTTGTTAAGCAGCCCGAATTCAATTTTTTATTTTTAAAAAAAAGGTGCAACATGAGCATGGAAACACTTTAAAGAATATTAATTCACCATATTCTGCTTGACAAACCCCGTAACCAGCTGACAAATACACCGATCGGCCACAACATTACGACCACCATGGAATATAAATTCTGCTTTTTCTGTTGACTTTTGATTGAATGCGTTTGAGAGAGGTGTTGACGCATGTGAACGATTGTTATTGGGGCTGTGATCTGTGACTGGGTCACACTGAGAGGTGTCCCTAACATTTTGGTCATTCCAGTCTAACGCATTAGGGTGCCAAAATATTCTACATCTGTCAGCATGTATTTACATAACTTAATGACTGTCAGTGGGACTGTAATTAATAATGCTGCTGAACTGTGCTGGGATATACTGACAGGTGTCCCTAATATTTTGGTTTTCCCCACTCATATGCATTATGGTGCCAAAATATCGGGCGCACCCTTCTGTGTCGTGGCAGGGCTGTTGCGTTATATTCTATGGCAGACATGCAATGGTCATGGTGTTATGGCTGATCATGTGGCGGGAGATCAGCCTCCGGAACCACGTTCAGACCTCAGTAATGGTTTCACAACTTTGTGCAAACTACTTAAACGCGTTAATGAGGCTCAGCTCTGAGGCGTCTGACAGTGTGATCATTCAGGTAAGTGCGCGTGATGCCGGACGGGAAGCGAAAGCGTTGCTGGTGAGTTTGTGTCCCACCTTGGAGTCCAGGGGCTTGGTGGAGAACTTGTCCCTCTTCTCTCCCTGCTCGTCGTAGAGCAGAACCACTCGGTCCACGGTGCACACGGCGAACTTGCTGTTGTTGGGCGCCCAGGCCATGCACGTCACTTTGGCGGCGCCGTCCTACAGACACACACACACACACACACACACACAGAGTCACATATGGCTTCACAGGTGACCGGGACCGGCAAGAACCTCCATGCGGTCCCTCATCTCCGTGTGAGAACTTACCAGATTAATTCAAGCTCATACGAGCTCTTATGAACCAGCGGCGAGTTACAGAAATAACAGCTAACGTGGCGCAAACTCAACTTATATTTTTCAACTTAGCGGCACAATTAGCCTCCTGGGATAAATTAGGATAAGTGATCGTTATGTATCGCTGGGGGTGGGGGGGTGGGGGGGTGTTAATGCGTCCCGTCCCGGCTTCCCCAGCCAAGAGCGCTGACGCTAACGCCACTCTTGTCACTCTTCTCAATGGATTCGGCTCAGCTAGCATTAGCCTCCGCGGGCTAAGTTGTTTGCTTGAAACTCACCTGCGCGGTTAAAAGTGTCTTCAGGTGCCTCAGCTGCATTTTCTGGAAGTCTTCGGGAAGCTCGTGCGGGGAAGAACGTTAGACGCGCGGCCATGGAGGGCGCAGCCGTCAAATTGCGGCCATCCTTTTCGACCAGCTCCAGGCTAGCAGCTAGCTAGCTGGCTGGCTGCTAGTAAACATAACTGGGATCTCCTTAGTTACCGCAGGGGCGGCGACGCGTGACGTCACACTTCCGCCTTTGCCGCGTATTTCCGGGTGAAACGAGGTTTTGATGCCGCCATATGATGTCCTACAGCCGCGGTATCAAAGCGGCGGTTCTCAGAGGTAGACACACACACGCACACACACACACACACACACACACACACACACACACGCGCACACACACACACACACACGCAATTCACTTACCTGGAAAAAGCCTCACCATGATAAGCAACAATATTATAATTATTGTCTTCTTCTTCTTCTTCATTATTATTATTATTATTATTAATATTGTTGTTGTTGTTGTTGCCGTGATCAGCATCAATATTATCAGATGTTCTTGATGCAATACAAGTCTTTAGAAAGCAGAATGAGGAAACTGCTAAGAAATTTACTTAGAAATTTGTAAAAAAAAAAAAAAAAAAGAAATCTGAGGATGTCAGTCATGTCGAACGTAGAAAAGAGGAATGAATGAATGCTGTGTTGCCAGATGAAATACGGAAGACTGCACTTGCCATATTCACCATTGTTCAATAAACATGCAACATTTGTTATAAATATCAGTACATTCTAAACATCTTTCCATTAAATAAATATATATATATATATATACACACACATACACACAACCATAACATTGTGACCACGGCGGGTTCGCTATAGAATATAACGCAACGGCCTTGCAATCAATTCTCAAATTTTGCTTTAATCAGTTTGAAAGAGGTGTTGACATGTCTGAATGATTGTTATTGGGACCTTAATTTGTGATGAGCTGTACTGGGTTACACTGGGAGGTCATACTTTGGCATCCTAATGCATATGAGTGACATGACCAAAATATTAGGGACACCTCTTATGGCTGTTGCATTGGAGGGTATGATAACCATATATGTATATATAGTATATTTTTACTGGTCATTGTGTATTTAATTGTGTCAAGTGATTCATTCAACCCCTGGCACTGCGTATATATATTTGTTTTTGTCTTTAATATTGTTCTGCTTGCTCTGCCTGCATTGCTCTCATTACATATAATATCATGATTCATTTGAAAAATGACTCGCTGCAGCAGGATTGCACATTTAGCACCGCCTGCCTCCGGGGGCTCAGAGAACACTTTGTTCTAGCGCTTCAATAAAGTTCAGTCAGTGTGGTGATTTCACACAATGGAATTTAAAAGTAGTGGAGATGCCGGGGATTGAACCCGGGGCCTCATACATGCAAAGCATGCGCTCTACCACTGAGCTACATCCCCTGACCTGTTTACACCACTGGAAACTTACCTATTTATACCTACACCTAGCACCTGCGGCCATTTAATGGAGATGATCACATGTAATATACAAGTAAATGATAGCTACAGAAGTAAAAATACAAATGCGTGTTGTTTTCACAGGTTGTACGTTGTCGTTCCTTTCGTTCGTCCACTTGGGGGCAGCAGACGGCGACGCAGGGCTGTGCTCTTCCCTTATGAGCGCTGGGTGTTGTTGAACAGGCCCCCATCAGGGAAGTGACATGCCAGTGAGATCAGACTGAACGAACGCTCATCTGTCAAATGCTTGAGTTCTTCCGCAGATGCAATCACGGGTTCCAGCGGCAACACCCATGCGGCCGTCAGGTAGCTGAGGCCGAGGAAGGGCAAGGCAGGGAGCGATACAGCCAAGCGGCTGTCTTTGAGAAAGGTGCTTCACCCGGTCATATACTGGGCCAAGAGTGGTCGGTGGCGCATTTATCGCTGTTTTTGTTGCACGTAAACATCTGATAATTCATAGTCAGGCTTAACATTAACCCTCTATGAGATGGGCATAGCATCAGTGCAGCTGATTACAAATAAATACAGTCATTTCAACGGTTGCCGTGCAACATGTAGGTCTGAGGGTGCAATGAGTGCAGCATCGAGCGCAAACGTTAGCCCGTCTCAAAATCCACGAGTTTATGTGATTAGCGCATCTCATACTCGAAATGGCGGCGTATTATATGAGTCACTCGGGTACAACATGTGAGGATCGAGCGTCTGTGGAACCGGCAACGCAGCTCCGCGTGTGGGCGGCTCGGCGAGAAGCCAAAGATCCCGTTCCCAGTGTTCTCCTGCTATCCTGCTACTGCAATGGTGGATTAGTTGATTGCACTGTCCCACAGTTATATGGAAAACAACAAAAAAACAACAAGTACAGGCCGTTTTTGGCACCTCCTCCGCATGCTAGTCACGAGCCCGCTCACATTTTTGCTGTGGGATGGCGGCCCGATCCTCAACGCCCAACCCCCTCCTGGTCCAATCCAACACCCACAGGCCAGAGTGACCAGAACCAGCATCAGGATGTAGAGGAAAGGTAGTTTAAGTGGCTCTGAAGGCATCATGGTTGCTGGTCTGAGTGTCCTGGGAGCTGCTGATCTACTGGATGGTCCCACAAAGAGAAGATACCCAGTGATGCTCAGTTCTCTGGGAGAAGATGCCTCGTTGATGCCAGAGGTCAGAGGTCAGAGGAGAACGGCCAGACTGGTTCCAGCTGATAGAAGGACGACAGTTACTCAGCGAACCGTCGTTTCAGCCGAGGAAGCAGGAGAGCATCTCTGAACCCACCACACCTACAGCCTTGAAGCTGATGGACCACAGCAGCAGAAGGTCAGACCGGGTGACGCTCCTGTCAGCTGAGGACGAGAAATCCGAGGCTCCGGTTCACACAGGCGCGCCGACAAAACCGGACAGTAGAGGATTGTAAAACCGTTTCCGGGTCTGATGAGTCTGGATTTCTGCTGCCACATCCGGTTTGTCGGGTCAGAAAGAGCTGGATCCATCCTGCCTCGTATCAGCTGTTCAGCCTACGAGATGGTGGCGAGATGGTGGTGTTGGGGTGTTTCCTTAGCACACTTTGGGCCTCTTGGTACCACCTGAACATCGTTTGAACACCGCAGCCATACTGGAGTGTTGCTGCTGACCATGTCCACCCCTTTATGACCACACTGGACCATCTTCTGATGGTCAGTGTCACAAAGCTCAAACCATCTAACACCGGTTTCTTGAGCATGATGATGAGCTCACGGTCACCGGATCTCAGTCCAACAGAGAGCTCCGGGACGTGGTAGACCGGGGAAGTTCGCGTCACGGATGTGCAGCCCACAAATCTACCATGCCGATATGGACCAGAAGGTTTCAAGCACCTTGTTGAATCCACGACATCAAGAATTAAGGCAGTTCTGAAGGCAAAAGGGGGGTCCAACCTCGAACTGGCAAGGTGGACCTAAGAAAACGGCCGGCGAAAAGATAACTTTTACTCTTTTAATTTGTTGCAATATACATTTCTTGTCTGCGTATTTGACTGATAAACGAATGTCGCTGGGGAGGAATGCATGCGTTCTGGTCCTTTAAATTTGTTTAATTTGGTGGCCATGGCAACAATAGCCACTATTTCCATTGCTGGCCTCATTCCAACTGCTCATCTTTATCTTAGTCAGTCAGCGCTTTGTTTTTTTTCTTTTAAATGAGGATTAATTAGTCTCTGGATTCTCTTCCAACACTTTGAACACGTGTCGAAATGTTTGGTCTGATGTCTGGCGTTAAAGGGAAGTGGACGCAGTAATGACGTCACCTCGGCCAAAGTTCATCCGGGGATCCGCTGCACATTTCTTTAATTTTTAATTTTTTTTTTTTTTAGAACCGGTAGAAAACTCCTCAGTGTCGCGGTCACGTGTCGTAAAGCGGCTTTTGGTCGTCGTCGCCTTCCCGGAGGCCACAAGGCGACTTCCAGTTGTTTGGATGCAGGTGCGCCGCCCACCGACGCGCCGGCGCGGTGACGTCAGACAGACGGTCGCACTCACGTCAAGCCGCCAAGTTGGACCGGAAATAAACGACTCCGCTTGCAACATAAAAGCTCCCGTGTTTTAACAGGCGTAGCAGGGGATGGGACGTTACAAGACAAAGTGCCTTAATTGTTGTGATCTGTAATTCTTGTCATACAGTTAAAAAAAGCATCTTTCACAGGCGCATATAAATGACATTTTATCGATATTGACATCATTTCTGACAGATGACTTTGAAGCGCTGTACTGTGGGAAAATTAGAAATTTTCAGCAAATAATTTTACGCCAAGAAAGCGATGAAAAAAAATCAATCAATGTCATTTTAGCCGCTAGCTAGAGAGCCACACCAACCTCAAACGAGTCTTTGTGTACTTATTTACTTCAGTGTAAATGTAATTTCAAAGCTACAGTACAGAGATATCAGTATTAGAATCAGAAATACTTTATCAATCCTCATGGACATCGCATTATCATAGTCACAGTTGCTCCATTTCAGTATAAATAAATATAAAACAAAGGAAGGACGTGCCAAGATATGACAAATATACCAATATATTTATATGGAAGCAACAATATAACAAAATAGAAGTTGACACAGTAACAACAGTATTGGCAACATCTAAACAAATCAAATATATAAACCTATCAAAAGAACATGTATTAAGTGGAAATAGAAATGTAAAGTGTTACATACATGCATCACAACAATAACTATAAAATGCTTGTACGTGGACTGTGTAAAGTTTTACGAAAAGACTGCGAGAAAACTTTTGGAAACTTGTTTAAATGATCAAAATTGCTTTGCATTAAATAAAATGCATAAATGTAAGGCCACCGCGGAGTTTCATGCGTGTGTTCATGCGTCATAAAAATGGAGTGTCCTTAAATGAACTTAGATGACAGGCACATAACACAAAGGTCTGTTGCATTATCTTACTTTATTTAATATTTACCTGGTATGAAAGCTCGATCATCGCTTTTAATGATATTTACTTACTGTATAATTTTTATTTATTTTTTATTTTTTTAAGATTTTGACTTCCAGAAACAGGCCATCGTGGGTTTTATTTTGAAAATACCGAACGGAAACGGTCCGTCCCGACGGGGCCAAACTTGGCGGACCAGGCTCGCGGGGTCCGACTTCCACACTGCTGGCGGCGTGCGTGCGTGCGTGCGTGTGTGTGTGTGTGCGCGTGGAACACGTTTGCCCACGCTGCCCCACGTCCGACTCGCCGGCAACTTTCCAAACAAACGCCGCTTCTTCGTCCAAAAGAGAGAGAAAAGGAGGGGGGAAAAAACGCCGACGGAAGCCTCCGCTCGGCGGTTGAAGGAGAAGAAGAAGAAGAAGAAGAAGAAGAAACTAGTTTCCGCCGGCTGGGCTTCATCTTCCTCGCGCGCGGCGTGAGCTTCACGTGGGGGGCGAGACCCGCAGCGTCCGGTCGCAGCCAGAGTTGGCCGGCGTCGCCTCTCCGACCGACGGGGACACACACACACGCACACACGAAACGAAAAGGGGGGGAAAAATGACAAGAACGGCGACCCTGGTGCTGGAGGACGGGACGAGGTTCGCAGGCCGCCTCTTCGGCGCGAACACGTCGGTGTCGGGAGAAGTTGGTGAGTCCTGGCGGGTTAGCTACAACTCCTCCGCATCCTCCGCACCTTTAGCTAGTCCCCGTCCCACCACCACCGACGTCCACCCACGTCCGCGTGTACCTGCCCGGTTCGCGGCACCCACGCAGTCACACGATGCTCCCGCCCGAGGCGGTGGGGTGGTGGGGGGGGGTGGGCAGCGTCGGTACCCCCGCGGGGTATCGATCACCCATCGGTAAAGATGTCAGCCAGCGTCGTCATTCGACACGTTGGCCCGACATCGCCGCCGCCGCCGCCGCGTGCGCGCACGTAAAAAAAAAATTGCGTACGCACGAAAAAAAAAAGCAAAACGCGGACGCACCGTTTTATTTAAGTGGCTGCGCAAACCTGCTCGCCGGCTTCGTCGGTTAGGCAGGAATGCGAGCGCGCTTTGGGAAGGTGGTAGCTAGAATTAAAGGTCGGGCAGGTAGGAAAGGGTGCGCGCGCCAGAAACGGTGGCACAAGTGTGTGTGTGTGTGTGTGTGGCGTGTGTTAAAGCGGCTGATTTCTCTGCTGTCTTTGGCGCGTGGAGCGCGCGCACGCACACACACACGCGCGCACACGAGGGCGAAAAGCAGGGCTCATTTTTAGGCTATTTGGCCCCCAAAGCGGATGCCTGTGATGTCACAAAGTGACGTCATTAAGACAGTCAAAGTAATTATGACCAAATCAAAGGTTTAGTCATTTTTGGTTTAAAAAACAAAACAAAAAAACGCCATTTTTGCTCATTTAACTTGTTGCAAATGCATCCCTCGACTGTTTATTTGACTTAATACATCAACTGATGTAGAATATTCAGACATAAAATAACTCTCCCTTCATTATTAAAACGTCAGTATTTAACAGTCATTCAAACATGTCAACGCCTCTCTCAAATTCAATAAAAATTCAACGTTAAACTCTCCATGGCTGTAGAATTTACAGTACTGCAGGGCTGTTGCATTGTGTTCTATCGTACCGATGCAGTGGTTTTAATGTTATGTGTGTGTGTGGGGGGGTGGAATGACCCCGGCTCAGGTCATCACAGAATGTTTGTCCATAATTGCTATTATTTCTATTTTTGACCTTTTTTTTTTAGAATTAATCTCTGAATTCACTTTGATTTGTTGCCAGTTACGTGTAAAGCACTCTGGAATTGTTGCTGTAAAAGTTTTGATTGACCAAAAACAACGCTTTTCCAACACTTGCATAATAAAAAAACGACTTAGCCTCAAGCTTTTACTTAATTTTGATCCTCTGCTGCAGCTGCTATGAATTATATATGTTGTGTCAACTAATTGTGGCCAAACGTCGAGTGTAAAGAAGCACCCTAAAGCTCCGGCTGAGTTTGGCAGGCCTGACTATAACAGGGCAGGAGTGGGTGTGTGTGTGTGTGTGTCTGTGTGTGTGTGGGTGGTTTCCCAATGAATCTTCTGTGTGCTCAGTGTTCCAGACGGGCATGGTGGGCTACCCCGAGGCTCTGACTGATCCGTCCTACCGCTGCCAGCTGCTCACACTCACTTACCCTCTGGTGGGCAACTATGGCGTGCCGAAGGACGAGGACGGAGAGTTCGGCCTGAGCCAGGTGAGCCCTTTTTTTTTTATTTATGAAAAGAACCGCGCGAAATTTGCAGGCGTGCATGAAATTTTTCGCCTCTTTTGCGGCGGCGAAGGGCTTTGCTGTCAAAGGCTGACGTGGCTTTGGGAGCTTGTTGCAAGCGGACGTTTTTTTTTGTTGTTGTTGTTTTTTGCACTTTCCCAAAGAAGTTGTGACGCTGTTTAAAAGGTCAGTGGGAACAGAATGTGATAATATGCACATTAAAACCTCACATTTAACTGATTTTTTATTTTATTTTATAAAATTCCGAATTTGAAGCAAGCAACACGTTTGAGGGAAGGAAAAAAAATGACAGTGACATTCTTGGGTGCGGTGCAATTTAATGATGGGAAGCATTGTTCTTGTATTGCTGCGCTATTTGCCAGCTCAGTCTGACCAGGGGTGGTGGACTCCTCCCCCATCAGAAGGACTCCGCCTCCTTGGGACGCTCCTCTTATAACCAACCACGTCGCTAAGCTCTTGTCAGTTAACTTAAATAATTGTGAGATGTTTCTTTTAGCATTTCACAGCTTTTCCAGGCTTTTGTTGCCACTGTCCCAACCTTTTGGTTCGTAGTGGCCATACAGTTTTAATTTCTAAGTTTAATTTGAAACATTGTTGTTGTGTCTTTCAAATCATCGCGTTCTGTTTCTGTGTGCATTTTTCAGAGTTTCAGCTTTTTTTCCCCCCCTCGAAATGTAACACCCGCGAAAAGTCCTGTCACCAGAAAGAGAAGGCCGTTTTGTTTGCATTGTTTGTTTGCGTTTTGTTTGATTTCATAAAGTCAAGAAAATAAAAACGGTGTCTTTTGAATAGCTGAATCTGCAGTGAACAAATGTTGTGGCTTGAGCGGAGACTCCCGCAAGCACACGAGCTCAACTAAAATGAAATGGTGGCTGTGTGATTTTCAAATCTTAACCGATTTAAAACAAAAACAAAAAAACATGGCAGATTAAAGAAATAAGCAAAGATTTACAGTTTTTTTTTTTTTCATATTTCAGTTGTAAAAATGCACAATTGACAAGTCTGTCATGATTCCAGAGTCATGATTCCAGGTTGGGATGCCACAGAATCTGGCATGATAAGCCCTGACCTCAGAATTAACACAAACATGGAAACGGAGGCGCGGCGGCGGCTCTTCAGGCTCTCATGTGCCACATTTTACACCCGAAAAACTGTGGAGTCCGGGTGGCTGAAACATTTTTGCAGGACGGGCTGTAATTTGAAAATAAAAGCTATTGTGGCTCAGTAATAAACATGTTTGAAATTTTCGATTTGAGATCTGGTAGGCTCCGAATCCAGACGACGACGACGGCGTTGAGATTATGTTCACAAGCCCCCACGCTCGGTTCTGATGGGTCCCGGATCAGGCGGCGGCCATGACAGACGCGGCCTGGCGTCAGTGTCGTGCAGCGATGCGTTTTCTAAATGCCTCTCTCGTCTGTCTCAGTGGTTCGAGTCATCCAAGATCCACGCCGCCGCTCTGATCATCGGAGAGCTGTCGCAGAACCCCAGTCACTGGAGCTCAGTCAGATCACTGGATCAGTGGCTCCGAGAGCAAGGCGTTCCTGGATTACAAGGTCTGAACATCTGAAGGGGTTTTATCATGAAACGCAAATATCCGAGTCCAGTATCGGCGGTAAATCAGTGCCGATTGAAAGTCTAACTTAACTGTAAAAACTGAAAAGGTCTCACGTGAACATGTGGTTTATATTACCAAAACACGAGGAAAAGAACGTTTCCTGACATGTTCCAGGCATCGACACTCGCTGTCTGACCAAGAAGATCAGAGAGAAGGGCACCATGTTGGGGAAGCTGGTGGTGGACGGGACGTCCGAGGACAGCGTTCCCTTTGACAACCCCGATCAGAGGAACCTGGTCCAGGAGGTCTCCATGAAGGTAACGTGCACTTGTTTGATGTGGTGGGTTGTCTCTTTTTCAGAGACCGTTTAAATCACCCCAATCGACTCAAAACTACTGTTTCTTTTTTGTTTTTCATTAACAGTCGCGTAGGTTTTTCTCGGGTTAATGGAAGCAATGGGGATGTTTTGTCCAGACGTCACTCTGCTGATGTTTTTTTCTTTTTTTGGGGAAATTTTGCCTGTCCAGGAGCCCCAAGTGTTCAATCCCAGCGGCAGCCTGCGAATCACAGTGGTGGACTGCGGCATCAAATACAACCAGATCCGCTGCCTGGCCGAGAGAGGGGCCTGTGTGACCGTGGTACCCTGGGACCACCCACTGGACAGCGCCGGTCAGTGACACACACACACACTCACACACTCATGGGGAACCGATTTCACTTGTTTAATCAGCATCAATCAGTGTGTCCCATAACAATGTATGAGATCAGAATTTGTAAAGGTCGAGGCGCCCAAACCGAATCGGCAGCCCGTCTCTGCTCTTCAGAGACGCGTCGGCAAGTTCCAGCCATTTTGATATTGTTGTTGATGGCGGCTGCGCAGCGGAGATCCGCATGTGAGCATAGGAGAGTGGTTATTGGACTTGGGTTCAACACGTGGACAGAAACGTGGCGCACAAACGAACGATCCTGCTGTTCTGTAACTGCGAAATGTGATTAATAAGCACAGCACATCACTTTTATAGTCCTGAAACACAGGATGTGGTTTACAGTTTATGCTGTAGAAGACAAAAAAAAGCTTATGAAATAGCCTCGTTGTGTTCCTAGACCGTTTCCACGGACCACTAGTGGTAAATTAATATATTAATATGTTGTGATATAAATGCGCTAAGTTCAGTCTTTTGTGTGATTTGCAGTTTGCTTTTGTTTAGTTTGACAAATTTCTAATATATTCACGAGTTGGAACCACAGTCTGCCCTCATACCATGGCCCGGTGGTCTGACGGTCACCGTGGACGGCGAGCGCTGCCGCCTACCTAACACAGCCGGCGCCACATTTCAGAAGGACTTTGGGCAGCATGGTTGCAAAATATTTGATGTGGACGCATTTCTGGCGTTTTACGTCATCAGGGACGGTGACTAATCACAGAAGAATCCCTCGTGGAAAATTTCTGTGTCGGCATCTCAATCTGATTGTTCGACCCATAGGAATATTTCATTCAAATTTTTTCAGGACTTCTTTTTAGGGAGCTTGCTTACACGGGGCTGATGGAGGGGAGCTGTTCTGCGGAGACGGCGGCATCACTGTGGCTTTTTCTTTTCCAGACTTCGACGGCTTGTTCATCAGCAACGGCCCCGGGGACCCCCAGCTCTGCCAGGCCACCATCAACAACGTGAGGAAGGTGGTGTGCGTGGCTCAGCCCAAACCCGTGTTCGGCATCTGCCTGGGACACCAGCTGCTCTCGTTGGTCATTGGAGCAAAGACCTACAAGATGAAGTCAGTACCTCAAAAAGACTAGTACCGTTAGAACCTTAGTCAGCCCGTGAAAATTGCTTTCTGAACTCAGCTTTCACCACATTGAAGTTTGTAATGACTTTGATTACATCACTTTTATGATTTTTGTCGTTATAGACGTGAAATTGGCCTGAAATGGATACTTTATTTGTCCCCTTAGAGAAATTGGTTTCCAGCAATCATCACTTGACATTTTCATACACCAGAAGGAACATAAAGGAACTCATCAGTAGACACACCACCTTACACTTTTAAATAAAAATAGGTGGTCAGAGGTGGATGTTGACGCGAAGGACATCCATATGTTATGTTTTTAATTGGTAAATATGGAGATGCTATAAAGGAAGTTTTGATTCACCAATAGCAACGCTTTTCCAGCAGTTTAGTTAAAAACACGACTTAGTTTAGAGCTTTTACTGAATTTTGAACCTCTGATGCAGCAACATTGTGAGTAACTTTCCTGGATGACAAAATGTCTGAAATCCTTTGGGATTGGAAAACCATACGACGGCAAAGGCTTCACATGTGATTGGAGCGCATCGCTGGGACGGCTGGAGCTCAGCCTGCCAAGCTTTTAGAAGATTGTTGGACGAGGACAAAGCCCCGAGATGTGCCCTCGTTGACCCGAGCCAGGGAACTCCCTCTGCAGACAGATACATCCACAGCGAGCTGGGATGTGAAATGCGTCTTTTTGCTGTTCTCAGCGGTCTGGGCTCGGCGGCATGAGCACCGGCGTGTTGGACTGAGTGGGCTTGTTATGAATAAGGCTGAACAAACACGCCGGCGCGCAGGGCGAGAGGGTTCTGCCCCATCGCGGCGGAACCCCGCAGCCACATCTGTGGGATTAGGGAGTGTTTTTTTGTCTGTGAGACTCCACCGACGGCTGCTTTATCAGGCCCGATATGAAGGTCAGGGTGGGCAGCGAAAGTTCCCATCAGCCCGCTGGAATGTTGTTGGCATCGCAACAAACATCCGTGGAGTTGCGGTAACGATCGGATGAGGTTCACAGGGTTTCTTTTGGGAAAAAGTACTCACAGGTGTCAGTGTTTAGATAAAAGCTTCTCTTGACCTCTGCAGGCTTAACAGGCGGTTTTATGGTCAGGTCATTTTATGGTTGCCCTTTTAGGGTCGTTTTCAGGGAAGTTGCTTCTGAGCAGCCCTGAAAACCTGCCAGGGGAGACTGGAAGCTCATCTGTGTTGATGGAATGAGTTCACGTGATGAAAGTACGGGACCAACGGCGACCACAAGATGCCAAAACGGAGAGAACCAAGATGTTTGCTGTGTTGCAGTTCCGTTTTCAGTTTCTCCCCTTCTTCTGCCTTTTCTGCTTGACATCGTTTCGGTGGGCTCAGAATTTACATAGCGATCAAAACTCAAACGAAAAACAGGAACGAGTGAGCGAGCGAGCGTGCAGATCAGTGGCGTGTTCCCGTAAACCTTGGCGCCGCATGGCGAGTGGCCCGGGTTCATATTACCACCCGAATTTAAACGCTCGGGCAGTTTCATACAATCAAATCAAAATGTCTTTGCATTTTCAGAGTACATCTTATCACAAGTACCATGACCTTTCAAAAACTATATTCTGGCAGATTTTAAAGCAACCGATTGAGTTGTTCTAGCTTCTGCTAATCTCGTCATTAGTTGAGGTTCCACCCAGGTGTTTTATGCACGTTTTGTAAGTGTCGCATGCGGAAAGCTTGATGGAAAAACCTCCCAAAACGCACATAAGTTTAGACAGCTGCTTAAGTTGTTGTTTTTTGAAATATCAAAATATAGATGAGAGATATGTAACTGACAGAAACACTTATGCCAAAAAAATGCGCGGCAGCGAACGTGCGAGTCACACGGCTGCTCACCCGATTCTGCTCTCGGCGCTGTTGTGGAAATGGCAAAAACATAGCTGGTAGTAGTCAAAACAAGGACTGTTTGCACCGATTAGGATAGCACAGCCATTTTAGACACGGACGCCACCGGGAATTATACCATGAGATGTACGCCAGAGAGTATTTGATGTCCAGCGCCGCTTGTTTTGTTTCCGGTTTGGTAGCTCTTCTTCTGTTAACTGGCAGGTGACAGACCCATGAGAGAGGGTGGCTACGTCACCTTCTGACGAAATCACTCCTTCCTTCACCGAGTTTACTTGTTCATGATTAAGCCTTTTTATTTTTTATTTTTTTGACAATTCAAAAGCTGAATTTTCATGAATTCCACATGTTTTTATTGGCATGTGAAAGGATTTAGACGACAAGATGTTTGCTTTGCAGCTCAGGTTAATGGAACATCTTGAGACGTTCATAAGTGTTGTCTCAAGTTGAGGCCTTGAGTCGTGATGATCAGTATGTAATCAGCCACATTTATCGTGTCCCTTCCTATTTTCCACCATAACATCATTCTCAAACTGCTTGTTCAAAAGTGTGAAGGTTTTCGTTGGTCTCTCAGGTACGGGAACCGTGGCCACAACCAGCCCTGCATCCACGCAGGAACGGAGCGCTGCTTCATCACCAGCCAAAACCACGGCTTCGCCGTCGCCCCCGACACCCTGCCGGATGACTGGGACGTCCTCTTCACCAACGCCAACGACCACACCAACGAGGGCATCGTGCACAACACGCAGCCGCTGTTCAGGTGACACGCCACCGGTCGACCCGCGCTACTGTCGCCACTCCGCTCTGGATGCACCGCGTTTGAAACAAAACTGATGCAAGTCCGGATGATGCGTCTCCTTTCAGTGTTCAGTTCCACCCAGAGCACATGGCCGGACCCACAGACCTCGTCAGCCTGTTCGACGTCTTCCTCGACACGGTCAGGGACCACAAGGAGGGCAACGCCGGCAAATCTGGTAACAAGGAAGCTTAGTTTGTGTCCTGAAACATGTAGTTTCTCGGGTGTAAATGCAGCGATGACACAATAATATATACTTAAACAATTTCCTTATTGATCAAGTTCATTTATTTATTTTCTGGTCTAAGAAATCAGAAAAAAATGGGTGATTTTTCCTTTCGGTTTTTTATTCTGTCTTAACATGATGGTGAGGCTACCAAACTTGCGTTCACTGTTGGGGCCAAAATTAGGATGGCTTCATTTTTTATTTATTTATTT